>JAABOM020059259.1:0-13017 GCA_011800125.2 Solanum clarkiae
CTTATATACATGATTATTCCTACATGAGGTATTGCATTAGAGCTTATGATGAATCCTATATAAAGTGTTGCACTAGATCACGCCCAATCTGGGGGGGGGGGGGTAAGAGCCCGGGTAACCATGTGAGGGATTCATACCTCGCCACCTAGGATGATTGGGGTGTGACAAACATCTACCATATAAGGGGTTAGTACTTCACCACCTAGGATGATTGGAGTGTGACCATCATCAACCGAGTTGGGGTTTGTACTCATCAACCATGTGAGGGGTTTATACTTCACCACCTAGGATGATTGGGGTGTAACCAACATCAACTATGTGAGGGGTTTATACCCACCACCTAGGATGATTGCGGTGTGGCCATCATCAACCAACCAAGGTTGGAAAGCTAGCTTGGTCTCTTTTTTACATATGATATCTTATATGAGCATGATTTACTTAACCATGTTTTACTTATGCATTGATCATACATGTCATATTGCTACATTATGGCTATTGCCTATCGTTATGCATTTTGGATATGATGCCTATCTATTGTTGCATTGCATCCTACATACTTAGTACATTCAAACATACTAATACATACTTTTGCCTACATGATATCACCATGTAGGGACTGGAGCTCCTATTGATTTTTCTTATGGCTAGATGGATTGTTCAAGTTAGCCTTTGGTGAGTCCTCTATTCCAAGGAGAAGGACTATTCTCTCACACTATTTATTAATATTCTCTTTACTTTATCATTTACTTATTACTATGAGGGTGAGCCTGGTCGTATGTCTTGGCCCCCGCCATTATCTATGTAGTAGAGGTGTTGTTGGACAAAGCTACGTATTTATGCCATGAGTTGATTCTATTATCTCTTGACTCTATGTTATGATAAGTTCTCCCTTAGTCCCCTTTTCCCTTATTTCTATTCTTCAAATGTGATTTAATTGTTCCGTGACCAAGGATATGTAATGATATGCTGTGAGGCTTGTCTGGGGTTCCTTCGGGTTCCCTATTCACCGGTCATGTCTAGTCCCTAGGATTGGGTCGTGACAAAGATTGTATCAGAGCACTAGGTTGTTAGATCCTCGGAGTCCAATACACTGCATTGATAGAGTCTTATTCATGGTTGTATTGTGCACCACAACTACGAGTAGGAGGCTATGAGACGTTTTAGGAAATATTTTCCTTCTTCATGGTCTATGTCGTGCCTTAGAAGTGAGATAGGGCTTTCCCCTCTAACAAATGTTCTTTGCTCTTTTATTTGATCATGCCACTTTAAAGAGGAAGGTTAAGGAAGGTAAGTAGAATGTTTTGATTTTGATGGATCCTAGTTTCACTATTTTTGCTCTCTTCTTTTAGTTGATGGTGGGGCTTCTTGTGTGCCCTGAGTTGTGATGTGAACCTTTGGTGCTTATCTCTTGGTTGGGTATATTGTTGCTAGAAAGTTCATAGGTGTTGATCCGGGTTTGTGTTACATTAGTTCTTGCTTTGTTGCTTGTTGGAGTTGGCGTAGTGGATTTTGATGTCATACTAGGGATGGAATGGTTACATGCATGTTACAATCTTCATAGATGGTAGGACCCGTAGATTTAGATCCCGAATCCCTAATGAGCCCGTCTTTGAGGGGGAGGTTGTTAAGAGATAGCAAGGGAGGTAGATCCATTTCATGTCGTAAGGTACAATTAGTCTCTAAGGGGTTGCATTTATCAACTTATGAGAATATGAGGTGTTGAACCTAAGTTGTTTTGTTTATAGAATTGTTGGTGGTGGTCAATGAGGCCTTGAATGCTCCTTTCCGATATTTTGAATTTGGGGTAGTGTCTTTTGGTTTGACCAGTACGCTGGTTATGCCTATAAGTCTCATGAGTAAGATCTTTAGTCCCCACTCTAATAGGTTTATGGTGGTTTTGATGTTGATAATGTGGTTCGTTCCCTAATGAGACAGTGCATGTGAATCATTTCAGAGTAGTACTACAAGTTTAAGGAAGAAGGTTGGTGCTAGTAAGTGAGATGGGAATTTTGGTGGTAAGAGGTTGCCTCCTAGGTTGTGTGGTGCCGAGTGATGGTATTAAGGTGCACCTTAGAAAGACAAAGGTGATTAGAGATTAGCCTAGACCTTTGACTTCACAGGATATTAGGAGCCTCTTAGGTTTGGGCAATTTTATAGGTCCGGGGATTCCTATTTCTTACGTTATTCCTTGGTGCTAGTAGGATTCATGTGTATGTGGATTGATCCTTGATCCCTTCCAATCGAGGCGACCGAAAATTTATTTTTAAGAAAATCTACATGGATTTTACTTATTTTAATTTGGGAATTTGAATATTATGGTTCCTAAAATTCTATTGATGCATGGGTAGTGTTTATTTGATGATTTTAATGTGATTTAAACCATTATATGAGGATTTACCTTGGGTTTATGAAGTATGCATGTTCCCCTTTTGAAATCATTTATTCATGAGAGATTACACTATGGATTTAAATATGAAATTAGTTATATTTTCACTTCAACTTCATACTATAAATGTTGATTTTAAATGGAGTCTTAATTACCAATGTTATTTACTCATTGTTCATAGCATATGCATTCATGTACATGGATTATTTTGAAAAGTTATGTTATGGGTAAGCCCAATTTCATTTTATGGTATGATTTTAATAAAATGTTGGTTATGACAATATTGTGATCACATATATGTCATTGATTTTGGCTCTTTAAGCATTTTGGGTGTTTGCACCATTTTGTATATGAATGGGTCATTCCTATGCATGAGTATTATGACTATGAAATTATGATTTTGGCATTTGAGCCTAAGTATGAATTATTATGAATGGTGTTTGGCTTTTTAGCCCAATTGTGCATTAAAATGATTTGGAAAATGACTATTGCCTCTTTGAGAGTATGTACATGCATATTATAAGTATTCTTGTCGGATGATGACTTAGCTTGTTGTGTTGAGGGTCTTGGGGTAGTTTGGGGTACTTGCGTGGCATGTTTCTAATGAGTGTATAACCTGTAAGATTGCAATATGATGGGTAAAGATGGTCAATCTATTTAGTCAACTACGATGGGTTAGTCACTTCTCTAAGATTAATCTTGGTTCGGGTATTGTCCCCAAGTGAGGATGATGGTAGGTGATATCTCTAGGTGTCTTTTCGGATTAGGAGTGAGCATTATTAGTATTGTTCGAGTTGCTTGGTTGACTTATGCATCGGTAATGATTGTGGGTTTCTTGAATAGGGTTGTAAAGCCCTACCTTCCTATGCTTGTGGTGATTTCTAGTAACGAAGAATTGATTTGTTTAGAGCTTATAAATCATTTGGGGGTAGTGTTGCAAGTCTTGGAGGATGAGAGGTTTTCTAAATGTTGTAAGTGTGCATTGTGGGTAGCAAGAAGGTGGTTAGAAGTCTTTAAGAATTATGAGGTGAGTGTGCATTAGTTTTTTTCGATAAGGATACTCTAGGTAACCTAGCATGTGTTGTTGATGGTGGCAAAGAGGACACTAGTAGAGTCCATCAGTCGGCTAGATAGGGAGTTAAGTTGAAGGAAGTTGAGAATGGTAGTATAGGGTTCTTGATGGTTCCAAATCTTCTTGGGATAAGAGGACTAGATTAGGCGAGGCTTTGAGTCCACCTTATTAGAGTTGGAAATCTTGGGTAAGATAATGATAAAGTGGGTGTTGTCTCCCAAGGGGGAGATGGTGGTTATGATACCAAGTGGGTTAGATGTATTTATGATTGACAATTGAGTTGAGGATTGTGACTCCTTATAGAGTGTAGAGGGAGGTTAGTAAAGTTGCTTAAGTTTGGGAATTGCCTTTGGGTGTAGATATGGTTAATCCGGTTTGTCATGCTTCTAGGTGGATGTGATGTGTTGGTGACTTTAGTGTTATAGAACACTTTGAGGTTGCGGGTGTTAAAGAGGGTAATTTGACTTAAGAGAAGGTCCCGATGGAGGTGTTAGATGGATGAGTGGAGAAGTGGATTGGCAATGATGTAGTGTTCTTCAAGGCCCTCTGGGAAGAGTCATCTATTCGTATGTGTCTCTGGGGGAGCCAAAGTGTGCATGGAGCAGAAATATCCATGTCTCTTTCATTCTATTCAAACTTATGATAACACTTCAAGTCCTATTTATGATTTCAAGTCTTGCATTTCAGCCCCTATGTCATTCATATGCATTCATGTTTAAGTTGGCAAGTTTATGATGATTTTATACTTATGTTGAGATTTTGAAAATGGTGTTTTAAATGTAATATTGCAGTCATGTTGGGGCTGATTTGTTCATGATTACTCTTGTCTTGTACAACTCTTCTACATTCAGGGACGAATGTTCCCAAGGGAGAGATATTGAAATGACCCCCCCAAAAAAAAAGTGCCAGAAAAATATGCCTCGGAAATGCCCGAAATCTTATTTTCCATATATCTAAAAATTGATTTGTTATTTTGAAAATTTGACTTTATTTTCTTGTTTAGGGGGTCAAATTGAGTGGAAAATAGGTCTAACCCGAATTTTAGGGCAATCGTATCAAAATCCAAAAATCACAAAATACACTATTTAGGAGGGTCCGCTTTGAAGGGGAATATATCTCAGAACACAAAGAACATGGTGGCCTACGACCTATCAACTGAAATCCCTTTGAATTATCGTTCAAACGCACTTCGTTTCACCTCATTCCGCGTTCCGATAAAGGATTTTTGCCCATTTTCGTAAAATCCGCCTGTGCAGAAAATGCAATTTTCAGTGAGCAGTCCATTTTGGTCCTATTTTCTCTTTGACTTCGGTCCAAGACTTTTAAGTCTTGGGCATAAGGGTTCCCACACTTGAATACACATATACTTAGCCTTATTTCACCCTCATATCATCCTAAACATTCCCCAAAACTCACTCAAACATTTAGACTCATATTTTACCCTAAATTCAAGTCCGAAACTCAAGACCAATTTTAAGGATTTCTTCAAGAATTTCACTCGAACTTCAAGTCTCCATTAAAGTCTTCTTCAAGAACCTCTCCAAAGCTAAGGTATGTGCTATTAAACCATTGGGTCCTTCCACCCATGTTGCCTAAACCCTCTTTTAATTAATATTGCAATATTTAAAGTTGGTTTTACATGTAGGTCTTGTATATTCCGAAATTTACTACACTGTGATTTTAGTTCATGAAAGTATGATTGTTTTAGCGTGTTTCCAGCTTCGAATCTATGATCTAATGTTGAATTGATGAGGGTTTTTGATGTGATTGTCTTGGTGGTGTTTCAAGGTGTTGATTAAAGGTTTTACCACTGATTTTTCTGCATGATTTCTTCTCTAAATTGCTTGCTCTTTTACCCCCATTACACACCCCCAAGGAGTTTGATAAAATGTCCGGTTATGTTTTCTTGAGAAATTGACGGTCCAAAGCATGAGATATGATATGAATGATGTTGTGGTGATGAAATGAGGTTATGTACATGATTATTCCTAGTTGAGGTACGGCATTAGAGCTTATGATGAATCCTATATAAAGTGTTGCACTAGATCATGCCCAATCCATGGTGATAAGAGCCTAGATAGCCATGTGAGGGGTTTATACCTCGCCACCTAGGATGATTGGGGTGTGACCAACATCAACCATGTGAGGGGTTAGTACTTCACCACCTTGGATGATTAGGGTGTGTCCATCTTCAACTGATTTGGGGATTTGTACTCATCAACCATTTGAGGGATTTATACTTCACCACCTAGGATGATTGGGCCAACATCAACCATGTGAGGGGTTTATATCTCACCAGCTAGGATGATTGCGATGTGATCATCATCTACCAACCAACATTGGAAAGCTAGCTTGGTCTCTTCTTTACATATGATATCTTATATTAGCACTATTTACTTAACCATATTTTACTTATGCATTGATCATATATGTCATATTGCTATATTATGTCTATTGCCTATCGTTATGCATTTTGGATTATGATACCTATCTATTGTTGCATTACATTCCACATACTTAGTACATTCAAACGTACTAATGCATACTCTTGCCTACATGATATCACCATGTAGGAACCGGAGCTCCTATTGATTCTTCCTGTGCCTAGATGGATTGTTCAAGTTAGTCTTTGGTAAGTCCTCCATTCCAAGGACAAAGACTATTCTCTCACACTATGTATTAATATTCTCTTTACTTTATCATTCACTTATGACTATGAGGGTGAGTCTGATTGTATGTCCTAGCGCCCGCCATTATCTCTGTAATAGAGGTGTTGTTGGAAAAAGCTATGTATTTATTCCATGAGTTGATTCTATTGTCTCTTGACATGTTATGACAAGTTCTCCCTTAGTCCCCTTTTCCCTTATTTCTTTTTCTTCAAATGTCATTTAATTGTTTCACGACCAAGGATGTGTAATGATATGCTATGAGGTTGTTTGGTGTTCCTTTGGGTTCCCCATTCGCCGGTCACGTCTAGGCCCTAGGCTTGGGTCGTGACATTGATGTAGTGGAATTTCTTAGACAACCACAGACATTAACCTGATGGGAAATTGCATTTGAGCAAGTGAAAAAAGTATAGCCCTGAAAGGCAACAACTTTGGAAGGTGAAGAAGGCGAAAAAGAAGTGTTGAAATTGATCAGCCATTTTGGGAGGCTGTTAAATAGATCATAGAGTTGCATTTCTTGGGTGCGGTAGCGTAGAGGTTGAAATTTTAAAATTTATCATCTTATCTCTGATAGATTTTACTATCCAATAATTACGTGCAAGGTGATGAGAACGTATAATATAAGACATATAAACTATTTAAATGGTGTAAGCCTTACATTAAATATGCTTTTTTGGTAGGATTACCAAATTAGAAAACTCCCCTGTAGGTGAAATATGGCAGGCAAATATGCATTTGAACTCAACAATACAATGTTTATTATTGTAATGTTATATGAACGAGTAGTAGTTGGTGGTGGCTCAATAAGGATACAATAAAATCTGGGAATTGAGGTGACACATAAACAACACTATCTTTAAATACACGGACATATGCTAGTGTGGCAATTTATGCCTATACTAACAACCACTGTGGGACTCATTAATCTGAAGTTCCCCGACAGAAAAAAATTTACAGTACATTAATGTTATAAAATTACTTTCTATAGCTCTGAGAGGATGCTCTACTTTGGCCTTTTCTTGGTGTCTCCATCACTGACTTCGTCGTCGTCCATGAAACTTTTCCTTCTCTTTTTCAACTTTCTTGTAGAAAATCTCCTCATGGAACATGAAACCACTCCTTCTGTTGAGTAGTTTGTGTTCGACACAACAACATTCTAGAGTTTTAGTTTCGGTCCACCATCTTCATCATTGTCTATGAAGAGCTTCCTTCTCAGCTTTCTTGTAGAAACTCTCCTCTTGGAAATTGAAGCCCCTCCCCCATGGTCAGCTTGTTTTGTTGAGTTGTTTGTGGTTGACTGAACACTATTATGAGGTTTTAGTTCTGGTGATTCATCTACTTTCTCTTTTCCCTGTAGAGTAAAACAACAAGAGAATATTAAGGGCAACATATTTTTTGTAAGATAAATAATATA
This sequence comes from Solanum clarkiae, assembly GCA_011800125.2. Taxonomy (NCBI): domain Eukaryota; kingdom Viridiplantae; phylum Streptophyta; class Magnoliopsida; order Solanales; family Solanaceae; genus Solanum; species Solanum clarkiae. Next base: position 7,539 of record JAABOM020059259.1, read on the forward strand.
TTAAGAGAATATGGAGTAGTATGTGATAAAATTTTGTAGTTCACCTGTTTCTCTTTGTTTCTACGGTGTTGCGATTCCAATTCTTTATTCGGTTCGTAAACTTTTGTCGCTGTATAGTTTTCCAGCCCCTCTTCCAAATTGAATTTCGTCAATCTAAGCTTGAAGACAAAGTACTTGACACAAAGACTTTGTATTTCAGGCAGTATGTTTGTGCCACTTTTGGACAATCTATTAACTAATTTGTGTGCAGAAGTATCAAGCAACTTTTCACCCACCCCCTTACAGAGCAATAATGTAGTCTTTCCCTTGTTGTTTTCTTCAACCTTACTTTGGACCTTGTATCTTTGATTCACTAAAATGTTAGTGTTTCTTAAACTAGAAGGCGGAAATGGTACATTTTGAGTTGTTATGTTACCTAACCACGGGGAAGTCACATTTCTTTTGGCACGTGTGGCATATGAAGACATCATTCCTAGGCTTGATTTTTTGTTGCATAAATTGCAGGAAATGTAATACCAATTAAAGTATTTATCGATTTCACTGATCTTTGCCCATAGTGTAACCATGCATTCCTACAATATGTTAAAAGATATATATATATATATATATATATATATATATATATAACCTATAAAGTACAAGCTTGTTGGTTGACTGTAGTCGTAGTAAGGCTAAAAGGGTCATTAAGATACCAACCTCTATGTCAGAACTCCACTCTGAATGTAGCAACTCTGTTATAGTCATTCTGTTTTCAAATATAGAAACCTCTACAGGAATGGTAGTTGCATTAGGGCTCGCAATAGTTTGAACCTGAACGGAATCGGGGGTAAACTTCTGCAACCATGGTGTGATAATGTCCATTTTTAGATTAACGTATATTTTGCTTGCCCAGGTGGTGGAGAAATTGATTTCTCCGGTTATCAAAGTTGTAACACACCATACCTTGTAATACTAGTACAATGCAAATGAAACATGACATGGTTTGGTCAAATTAGTGCTAATTTTTAGAAGTTCTTGAATCTCGTGTTAATGGGCTATATGTGCATCTAACACTTAAGAGGGTCGAGTATATACATGTTTTGTGTCAAATTGAGGAGATTACGGCCTTAAATGAAGTGAGAAAATTGAGGTGCTTGTAGGACTAACAAGCTAGCAGGTGAGTCACCTACTTGCTTAGCTTAAATTTGTTAGCTAAACGGAGACGAGGCTCGACGTCGAATTTGTCCAAACTCGATTATGAATAAAGTCCATATTAAGGGTGTAACTTTGGCCCATGTTTTAGTATCATAAAAGGACTATATGACCAGCCCAAGGTGGATATTAAAAGGGCCCAAAGACATCACAAGTTCTTGGATATTTTAGGCCCAACCCAAATGAAGAAGAAAGCTGAAAATAGGCATCCCAAGTCCAACCAATTTGGAGGCCCAAAATACCCAAATGAAAGGAAAAAGGAGCTGTAACACCTACTTGGTGAAATAAGGCTGAGAATGCCTCATTAGGTCAGCCAAAATCACACCTTAAAAAGGGTCAAAGCAGCTCCCACAAAGTCATTGTTCACTTGAACTCACAAAAAAAAAAAAACAGATTTGTCTTTGAAGTTCTCTCAACTTTTCTTCACCTTGTAAAGTAGCTAAACAACTCTCCTAGAGTTCTTGGAGAATCCCTACACCTTGAAGTAAGTGGTAAATAAGTTTACACATATATTTAGTATGATTTCTCGTGGAAAACAAGAAGTATATGCTAGTATGTTTGTGCTGGAAAATCTGGACAGATTCTATTTTGAAAGTTGCTGTACATTTTCCTTTTGTTTTAGTGACTTATATATCGTTTGTGATCTGTATTATGAAGAGAATTTGATGTTCTTAACATGGTTTGAGTTATAAACATCACCCTAAGGTTGCTGCCCTGATTTTGGTTTCATTTAACAAACGCATTTTATTGTGTTATCTTAAGCGTCATATTGATTGGAACTTGCGGGTTGTTTTATATAAGGCTATTAGCCCACGTCCTTCATGACTTCTTAAGTAATATTATAATACTGCTTTAGGTCTATTTATATGAATAAATGTAGCTGGAACAGTATGGTTAGAGTTGGAATAGGTTTGGAGTTGTCAACATCGAAATATAGCGAAGGAAGGTAACGTTATGCTATCCATTTTTGGGTTGTGTGGAATCGTGATGTGTTATACTTTGTGGGCTGTTGTAAGACTGTATGGAATTAAAATAGGCAATATATGATGTGTACATGCTAATGTGTACTGACAAATACGATTAGGGGCGGAAAGGTTAAAGAAATACGCTCGGGTTTATAAACACCCGCTTGCTGCCCATGTATTGTTTTCTTATGTGATTGGTATGTCAAGGTGTATTTATTGGCTATTAATGCTAGTTTTATCACCTACTATGTTGTAGATAAGTATTTGGAGGAAGGGAATGTTATCTCGAGGTAGTACCGAGGTCATACAACGAGGTATCTAAGATTACTTGATTTCGTATCACTTGGCATGAAACATATATCTCTCCTTGGTATATAAAGGCATCTACCAACTCTAACACAATTATTAACTGTGTCTACCCTCTTGTACATGTTCATATGCTCCCATACATAGTCACCTTCAAATATACATACATACGTGGATCCCAAGTCACATGAGCCCTTATTGCTAAACAAAGTTCACTAGTTGCCTCATTTCATATGTATTCCATTATTTGTATAACATACTCTTTTTCATTATCATATTGTCTTGTATAATTGTCTACATGTCATATATTACATATACAGTCCTACAGCTCTAATATTGTGACCACCAAAAGAACCATCTCAAAGGTAATTGAAAGGTAAAATATATTGTTTATTGATAGCTGGTAGCCCGAGGGGTGGAAGAATCACCTAGCTAGGGACGATCCTATCACGGGTGGTAGCCCAAGGGGGTTAAGCAAGAACCTAGCCCAGGATGATCCCATATCCTGAGGGGTGGAAGAATCACCTAGCCAGGGAAACGTCTTATTACGGGTGGTAGCCCGAGGGGTTAAGGAATAACCTATCCAGGGACGATTCCAATACAGTTATACCACTGATCAGTTGGCCATTTGTTTTACAGCTGTGCACAGATTATATAGTAAAGGTAAAGTAACATAAATAACATAAAGTACATGATTCCACAGTATACCCAAAGGTGGTCCATAATCTCACACCAGTGCATGGTTTCATTTGAGTTGTTACTTTTTATACAGGATATCCTGCCTTACATAGTCTGTACATTATCTCGTACTGTCGTTCCTTACGGGAGACCTGCATTTCTTACTGTAGGTATAGGTGCTAGTAGATCTCCCCAGTAGGAGTATAGGACATTCAGCTGCTGTTACCAAGCTCTAGGTTGCTTCGGAGCTTTGTATGTCTAGAGCTTATGTGTTTATATTGTATAGTTAGTTAGGCCGACGCCTGTCCCGATACTTATCAAATATTTTTCTCTTATCTAGAGGCTTTGTAGACTATGTAAAGTCAAGTGTAGTCATATCTCGTACTTTAAGTACCATGTCCTCAACGACCTAGTCATATGCATTTCCTTATGGCTTGTTAGCACTGTTTATCTCCTTAAAGGCATGTCAAATGTAGAACCCCTTATAATATGTATAGAAAGCACATAGATACAAGTTGGTTCTCCCAATGTCTTATCAGCAACGGGTGCCATTCCGCCCTAACGGGACTTTGGGGCGTGACAGAAGTGATATCAGTGTGGGTCATCCTAGGGAGTCTACAAAGCCGTGTCTATGTAGAATCTTGTTTATCGATGTGTTGTGCACCACATTTATAAGTAGGAGGCTATGTGACAATTAGGAGTTGTTACTTTCTTTCCATTCTTTAGATCGTGCTGTAAAGTCAAGTGTAATAGGTGAATTATGTCTAATTCCTAAATTGTTTTATACAACAAGTATGCTAGAAACAAGGCAGAATAAAGGTAAAGGGAAGGGAATAGAAGTGGTAGTTGGTATACCCATCCAGGTGAGACAAGGAGATGAGGTTCGAGAGGAGTCTTTGTCACAGACATCTCCAACTCCTCCAATTCCTAAAGAACCCGAGAGTAGTGAAATTCCCGCAGAACCATCTATTGATGCTACTGTGCAGGATTTGAGAAATGCAGTCCAACTATTAACCCATATAGTTTTTGGTCAAGGTCAAAGGCAAGAAGGTCCAGTTATGGGTATAGGGGTACAAATCGGGAAGCTGACACAAGGATATGTGATTTTTTTAATTTGGACCCTCCAACTTTCACTGGGTCTGATCCCAATGAAGACCCCCAGGACTTTATTGATCAGATTCAGCGTACTTCTGATGTTATGCATATCAGTGGTACAAAAGCAGTTGAGTTAGCGACATATTGGCAGAAGGGTGTGGCTATATTGTGGTATGAAGCTTAGAAGCATTCTAAGGGTATAGATGCACCTCCAACTACTTGGAAAGAGTTTAGAGAGGCATTTATTGACCATTACTTGCCATTAGAGATCTGAGAGGCCTGTGTAGATCAGTTCCTGAATCTCCACCAGGGGAATATGAGTGTGAGGGAGTATAGCCTTCAATTTAATTCCCTGGAAAGTTATGCTCCTAATGTAGTTCCTACAATGGCAGATAGAGTTCATCAATACATAGATAGGTTGGATACGTATCTGGTCAGAGACTGCACCATTACTTCCTTGAGAAAAGATATAGACATAGCAAGAATGCAGGCTTTTGTACAGAAACTGGAGGACCAGAGGCAGAGGAGAAGGACACAAAAGTTGGAAAGGGGGAAGGCCAAGAGTGCCAGATCTACACAGCAGTTTACACCACCCCAAGGTGAGCTTAGGGTCGGTTTTCTAGTAGACCACCTAGGCCATCATCCTCCTACTCTACAACCAGTGATCCACCATAACTTCAAAGGTCAAGAAGTAATTATTTTGGTCAACGCGGTGAAGGGCAAGGTTCCCGGACAGCGGGATATTCAGCAGGCCAGCAAATGACTCCTAGGCAGCCTTGTAGGAAGTGTAGAAGGAGTCACCTGGGTATATGTCATGTTGGGACAAATATCTATTATTGGTGTGGTGCGCCAGGGCACATGATAAGAGATTGCCCAAGGAGATGTATAGGTGGCATGGCACAATCTATGGGATCAACTGTTGTATCATCATCATTAGTTCCTCCAGCAGGTAGGGTTCAACAAGCACCTATTGGTCGTGGTAGAGGTGTTAGAGGGACAGCTAGCTCTAACGGGGTTTAGAATCGTACTTATGCATTAGAAAGTCGGCAAAATTGGGAAGCTTCACCTGATGTGGTCACAGGTACATTATCCATCTTTTCACAAAATGTATATGCATTAATTGACCCTGGTTCTACACTATGATACATCACTCTACTAGTTGCTAGGAAGCTTAAGAGAACACCCAAATTATTGAGCAAACCATTTGAAGTGTCTACACCAACCGGTGAATCTATTATGGCTAG
>JAABOM020059260.1:0-13017 GCA_011800125.2 Solanum clarkiae
GTATTGAAGAGGGGCGTTTGGGGAAGGGGATATGTATGGGGAAGGGATTTTGAGAAGATGGGGAATGAAGAAGAAGGTTCGGGGAGGGGTATTAATTAGGGGCGCGTGACTACACGCGCCCAGATTTAAAAATTAATTTTTTTTTAAATTCGTTAAAAAATTGTTAAAAATAAAAATAAAGTCCCAATAATTAATTTGACCCCGTGGAGGATAAAAATTGGGTGTCAACAATTTATCAATCAATATAAAAATCATGATAAAAACTCATATTAATTATCAATTAAGAGATGTGTAAAATTTAAAGTTACTATATAAGATAGTAGAAAAATTATGGTGCCTAGGATATATTTAATAATTTCATATAATAAAGGAGAATAAATCAGCAACACAACTAGACATGTTGAAAATGTGCTGCATGCTATTCCCATTCTTGTATAGTAATTATATGTTGAAATTTCATATCATAGTTAATGAAAATTATGGTTAATTGTCGTCTTATCTAGCCAAAAATTTACTATTCACACTTTTTTTAAAATGTTTTTTTTAAAAAACAATAAAAATTAAGACATGGTTGGATATGAAATTTACTCCCTGAGGGAATGGTACAAACGTAAAGATAATTACCACCACCAAGTGACATAATTACATTATTGTGGTTTGTGAAAATTCTAGCTTTTGTCATTCTCTGAACCAAGCAAAAAAATTGTCTACTAAATTAAGCTGCCAAATACCATATATACATGACATTTCATAATGCGGTTTAATCAACTAATCAAGTATCTGTATAAATGTCAAACTTTGCGCTGACATTAAATCTTATGCAGATTCAAAAAAGAAATTTAACTTGAATAAATAATGCAAATAGGATATATCGAAGAATGAGAAAAATTTCACATTAATAATTTTTTTTATGAAGTTTAAACAAATGTTTTTCCTTCAAACTAAAATTTGAAATGCAAGTTAGATCCAAGGCTTAATTTTACATTAATATGATTGAATTTGTCTAGATACTAGATGTCTAATTCTGAGCGCAAGACCAAATTTTATGTTAGAACATGACTTTTTTTCTTTTTTGCTTACTTGTTTATAAGTAGGGTGTCAAAATAAGTTTAAATATAGGCAAACCCGTCCAATCTGTCTAAAATTTTATGGGTTGGACTCAAGATAATTTTAATTGGATTCAATCTCAACTCATTTAAGTTTTAACCCATATAAAAAAAAGGTAAGCTACATAAATCCCATAGTGAAGCAAAGTAGCTTCAATATATTCCAACCATTTGCATATTTACTAAAATCCCTTAAAATGACCATTACGCGGATACACTGACACTCATACATGATTCATAAGTAGTCATTATGCGGACACACTGGCATTCACACATGATTCATAAGTGCCATTATGCGGATACACTGGTCATTATATGGATACATACATGATTAATAAAGCAATCTCGGATGGAGCCAAAGATTGACTATTTTTTGGCTTTGGAGTATGATGGAATAAAGCAAAATGACCCTTTAACTATCTGCGCTTTTTTCATTTGTGAAGTAGCAGTTAGTGAATGCAACTTTCGACGCTCCTCTTGGGTCATCTGGAAACAGCCGTTTTATGTTTTTAAACATAGGGGTTAGGCTGCGTACATCCGACCCCCCCTCACCCCGCAATGAGCGGGAACCTTTTGAGGCACTGGGGTATGTTGTTGTTGTTGTTGTTGTTGTTGTTGATTTGCGAATACACTGACACGAGGGATTTTAGAAATTTGTACAAATAGTAGGGAATATTTGAAAATAGTGAAACATAATATGTGTACTTCCGTAAATTATAGTAAAAAATTCTCAATTGAGCCCAATTTAATCTTCAATTTCAACCCGTTCTAAAACTCTTTACTTGCATTGATGTAATGTATGTTTTCTATCTATTTTATATTTTCTATCATTTATCTATCAATTTGTAACTTTTTATTTTTTTTATTTTTTGAGTTAAATTCAAATTGTGATCATAAAAATAAATAATAATATTTTAGAATTATTGAGATTGAGCGGGTCAAATTGGCGGGTCATAACCCAACCTAAATTTTAGCCCATTTGAACCCAACCCGTTTGAGCCCAAAGTAAGTTTAGATGGGTCATATCTCAATTCTATTTCTATTTCAATCTATTTTAACATTCTTAATTTTAACCTAATCCGCCCATTTAACACCCCTATTTATAATTATGAAATATAATTATATTCTTGTACTTGTTGATCTTGCTAGAAAACAATAGGAAGATGATTCATAGGCTCCAGTAAAATTGGGTTTGTGCACAGATGTAGGGCACACGTGTTCACAACTCTCTTAATAAAAACATAACACCATCATTGTACGGATGAAAACAGGTGGTGAACAGGCTTTACGGTAGGGACAGAGCTATATTCATTCAAGGATAGTTAGATAAATATTCTTTGTCAATTTTTTTTAATATATATATTTCAATTGTTGGAACACCTTTGATATAAAAATTATTCACTCATATTCTAAAAATATAAAGATTCTTGACAAAAATATTGACTCTGCTACTGCTTTAAGAATGTTATTTCTAGACAAACTACTGTACATATTGCACGCAAAGAGATCATATGTATTATCTCAAGATAAGAACACACAGTACCCATATAGCTAGACTAGCTATAGAATATCACTGCGCACCCCCGTTAAAATTTTGATACGAAGAAGATAGGATTTGAACCTTTTTTAATTTATGATTCTTGTCATTTCAAAGTATTGGGTATTCAATTAATAATTTATATATGAATATTGAATGAATTTCTTACGATAAATAGAGAGTTTTGAGTGAAAGCTAGAGTAACACATATGATCACTAAACATGTATCTTGAAACCTATACGAGAATTAGTTAAATCTTAATATGGAGATTATTTTACCACCCACTTTCGTATTATAATCTAATCCATCCATTTTATTTTGTATAACATGTTTTGACTGAGACAGGAAGTTTTAGCAAAAAACAAAAATAAGATATGGTATGTGTATGTCACTGGCATAATTAGAATTCACAGTTTCAAATATTACATGACATTTTTTATATATAAAAATATAAAAGCATATTATTAAAAGTAAAATTATTAATTTAAAAGTTAATTTTGAGCCGAAATGCATTAATCAGCTTTAAAAAAATATATTTTTACTCCCAGTACTATTGAAGATTTTTTTTTTAATTCAAATTCAAAATAATTGAACTCTTTCTTAAAATAAGAAGGGCGTTGTTGATACATAATAACCGTGGCGGATGGAGCATATAACCAAAATAGGGAAAATTGTAAAAGTATATATTCTTATTCCAATTTTACCTATATGTGTCAACTTCTATTTTTATCCAAAATGTCACCAAACTATGTCATAAAAAAATTTAAAACAACAATAAAGGTTAAGAATGTAATATAAAGACTAAGGATGTGACATAAAGGATAAAAAGTTGATATAAAATTTGACAAAACTATAGATATTTTTAGAGGGTGACACATAGTGGTAAAATTAGGTTTAAAAATGTATATTCTTATAATTTTCCCTAAAAAAAAAAAATGTTTCAAGTACTTCTTTCTTTTTAATTTATGTAAAGGTGTAAGAGTTGTTTAAACACGTAAATTTTAATAGACAAAATTAAATATTTTGATCATCCTAAAGAGAATTATATATTGTGAATTCATCTTAAAAATTTATATGCTAAAATCGATCAAATTAAAATTCTGAATACCCATAACACTTGTTAACTAAGGCAAAATTAAGTCCAACCCCCTGAAGTTTGGATGGATCATTTATTAGCTCAAACCAACTCATTTCAACCTATTTAAAATTAGTTGATATGCACTCCGAATTAATTCGAGAGAGATCTTGTTAAAATATTTTTAAAACACTTTTTTTTAACCGGATATGTTCTATATAGCCATAATAAAGAAAAATATAATTTAATTAATTACTAAAATATTGGAAATTACAAATAAAATAAGTAAAACTTAGTAAAAATTAAGTCGGTTGGGTCTTAACCCGCTCTATAACCCGTTACTCAACCTGTTTTGACCCAACCCATTTTGACCTAAATAAATTTGGATTTGGTTGAGTCTTGACCCATTATAACTGTTGAAGAATACAAAAGTCTCACATTGTGGTTAATGAGATGGGTGAACTTATTATAAGACTTCGGCAATCCTTCTCCGTTTGAGCTAACTTTTGGAGTATGAGTTAAGCCCAAGATCTAATTTTTCAAATAACCCGCTCAAATTTAACTCAACTCACCCAATTACCAATCCTACTAATATACATATTTCTTGATCCAACATTTTGTCAAGTCTTTGTGGTTGCTAGGAAGACAAATCATTAATTTCTTGTTGGACCCCACACCCCCTCTCATCTTGGAGCCTATATAAGTAGCACTTATTTGCCACGTCTAGATGTACTCAAACAACTCTATCTTAAACTATAGTTGATCAGTCGATCGGTCGATAGAGTTATTCAGTACGTAATATATATTACGATAATGTCTTCCTCTCAAGCTGGCCAATTTACATGGACTGCCCAACAAAATAAGGCATTTGAGATGGCATTGGCAGTGTACGACAAGGACACCCCAGACCGTTGGTCCAACGTTGCCAAAGCTGTCGGAGGCAACAAAACTGCCGAAGATGTGAAGCGACATTATGAAATACTTGTCCATGATATCGACTTTATTGAAACTGGAGGTGTGCCTTTCCCAACTACATCATGACAAATGCTCGTACTGGAGGCCCGACTAATAACAATTAATTAGCATTAAGGTATAATAAATGGTCTAATAGTACATCACGAATCACCTTTTTCGTGCAATTAGAGTATGCAATATTAATTAACTACATGTTTTATTAAGTGTTTGGTCGATAAAAATGAATTAGGAATATTAATTGCATGTAAAGGGACGTGCTCAAGATATGGTTATTAGCCGAAAATTAATCATATCATGGATGTACTATTTGAAGGAAGCATTTGAATTCCTTCTACTTATATAATAATATTCATGTTTTATTTCTTTCTATCAAACGTGTTTTTTAAAAAAATTTAAATTTGCGTACGTGCAATTGTTTGTTCGATTACTCCTCTTTGTCTGAAGGAAATGAATTTGAACATCTAAACAAAAAAGAATATGTGATATGAAGGCAATGGATGCACGTATAGTTAAACATTGTTCATGTATAGTTAACCCTAGAGTTGTTCCATTCTAGGACTCCTTCTTTGAGTAGGGCATGAACTTGATCTTTTTCTTGTAGAAATGCTATTTCAATGTTGTTTCCTTTCTGAGTCCTTTTCTGATTCTGTTTCCTTATTTGGTGCTCCATCTCCTAGTGGGATTCTGCTTCGCGACTCCTAGTACAGCCACCTGAACCTGGTTCTGTTTGTCATAATCGAAACAACATATATAATTGTACCTACACAGGTCCTAATAGAACGAATCATGTAGTGATGGTAATGTTAAGTTTACCAAAGTTAGATTCTCATATCATATGAAAACTAAAAGAATCCTTTTCTGATTTTGTTTCCTTATTTGGCACTCCATCTCCAAGTGGGATTCTGCTTCGCGACTCCTAGTACATCCACCTGAATGTCATCATCAAAACAACATATATAGTTATACCTACACAGGTCCTAATAGAAAGAATCATATAGTGATGAAAATGTTAAAGTCTACCAAAGTTAGATTCAAATATCATATGAAAACTAAAAGAAAAAAAACACTGAACACTCGATAATAGTTGCATACAAGAAACACTTATTATAGGTGTCAAATCGAAAACTCATATGATATTTATTCCATGTGGGACTATATTTTAGTGATGACATCACTCTTGTAAGACAACATTTTTTTTAAAATACTAAACTTACATTTTAACATTTTATCTTTGTATTGAGAGGAACCATGAAACCTATGTTCATTGTATAACCATTGTCAGTTACCAGTAAACAGCAGCAGGACCATAGTATAGATTGAAATGATTAGTACCCCTATACTGTCAGCGAACCAGGTTCAACAAACTGTATTGATGCGCACAAGAAAAAGCAGTAAAGTGAGCCAGACAACTTACAGTGGAAAAACTCCTTGCTCAAGGGAGAAACAACCACTACCTACACTAGTAGGATTTCAACAACTTCACTAACTTCAAACGAGCAATGTCAGCTTATAACTCATTCAACAAACCCAACTATTGAGAGTAAAACCGACTCTCAATTATAACTCATATAAAGAAAAATAACTTCTTACAATATTTATCCCTAAAAAAAGATTCTGAGAAGATTGTCAAATAAACTTGAACAATCAAGAAAACCTAACTCTAGATCTTGCTTGAGTGCTCTCGCCAAGCGCCCCTGCTCTTGCTGAATGCTCTCACTGATTTCAGATTGCAAATGCTGCATCTTCTAGAGTTGATGATTACATTTGTATTGAACCCTAGAGAAACTCCATGTAGGACTCCTTTCTTGAGAAGGCACACAATTCTTTTCCATAAAGGAGTCTTTTCCCTAAGCTGCTACCTTCACCAAATCACATCCTGATTGTGTTTCTATAAATAGTACTCCGATTCTGACTAGGACCTCTGCGACTCTGTATGACTTCACTGGTGCACATATACCGGACCTGGTTCCTCATCATGCCATTATTTGTTTCGTTTGTCATCATCAAAACAACATACTCATACCTGAAAGATTCTAACAAATTCCCCCTTTTTGATGATGGCAAACTTGTATGCAAATATAAGGCCTTACAAAACAACTTCCCCCTTTTGACATCTCAAAAAGAAAACAAGCAGTAGCACAAGCCAAGCAACAAGAATAACAACATATCAACAACCAGAAATAGCAGCAGAATAACACAATAAAACTAAGGATATTAGCCAGCCACATAACACAGAGTAACACAACATAGTAAGAGAGAATAGGATATCCACAGCAAAAATATCAAGCAAGCACCAGCGCTTGCATAAGCATCCATAAAAAAATTATACAAAACCACAAAAAAATTGTCTGTAGTGAGGACTAAAAGAAGGTACAACAAAGCATTTAAGATGACTATGAGTGAGGGGATGAGGGGCCATTGCCTAGGAGCTTGAGGAAGGAATCCACTTGCTGATTATGACCAACTACTACTGAAGGAACCGGGACTTAAGGCAAGCCACTTCAGCCTGAGAGTCGCCAAGCTGGTCCTAAAGATCATCAACCTTGGCTTGAAGACGAGCTCGCTCAGCCTGAGACTCCCGAAATTCTTGCATAAGCTGAGTGATAGCACCAGTAGATTTAGGTGGAACAGGTGCGGCAAAAGCTACAGCAGGAAGAGTAAATTTACACTCCAGGGTTGTGTGCCTATCAATCATATCCTTTTTGGTCAATGCCCGCCCCCAAGAAGCGGAACTTGAAAAGCTTTGAAGACATGCGTCAGCAGGTTACTGTAGGCATGCTGATGGGTACCCTCCGTAGGATCAACAATGTGTGCCATATGTCGCAGAATCAAAGCAGGCTAGTCCACAAGCTCCTGCAGGTCAATGGCCTGTGCAATCCCCTTATCACGAAATGTGGCCTCATGCCGATGCTCACCCTTACGTAAAATCCCTTTACGTACCACTTCGAACAACAACTTCAAGAATAGTGGCATCTGCGCCTTATATACCTTGCGAGGTACATTAGTAACTCTCCCCTTAGTGAATATGGACATCAAAACACACCAGTATCCTTCAACCAAGTATATTCAACTAGCCTCACAGATAGAATATGCAGTATCTCCCCTAGCTTTACCTTATCAAACACAACATCCACCGAATGTACCCTGGAGGTAGTCACATCCCCGTCAACAACTACCAGATTCGTGTAAAACTCCACAACCTCAGGCTCATAAACCAATGTCGCAGTGTCAAAGAAAAGATTAATCGACCCTTGGGAGGCCAGCTTGTCACTTAATTGGGCCACCACCGGATAAGTATGAACCGTAGGGTGGATAACCTTGCCCCTAAGCACACCTTTAGAGCCAAAATAAATTTCCTTTCCTAATTTCTTGAAGTTCTCAACATGCATCTTCACACTGGATGGAGCAGGGGGAGCAGTGGGAGAACCAGGTGTAGGGGCCCTTCAGGAGAGGAAGAGACACGTATAGGTGAAGAAGGAGAGGTAAAAGACTTACCAGAACGGGCCTTCTTGTGGCCAGAATAGGGGCCAGCGAAGTCAAACACTCTTTTCTCTCCTGGTGATAGGACCACAAATATGAGGAGAACAGGCCGCGAAGAAGAAGGTAAGGTGGCCGGTTGGCAAAGGAAGCCGCGACGGACCCGGGCCAAGGGAATGTAGTCCTTGGAGTTAATAGGCTTCAATGCATATGCATGCACCATGGATGATTGTAAAACAGACTTGGACAATCAAGAAAATCTAAATCTAGATCTTGCTTGAGTGCTCTTGCCAAGTATCAGTGATCTTGCTGAATGCTCATGCCGATTTTAGATCGCAAAGGTTGCATCTTTTAGGGTTGATGATTGTATTTATATTGAACCCTAGAGATATTCCATGTAGGACTCCTTTCTTGAGAAGGAAACATAATTCTTTTCCATAAAGGAGTCTTTTTCCTAAGCTGCTACCTTCACAAAATCACATCCTGATTCTGTTTCCATAAATAGTACTCTGATTCTAACTGGGACTCTACGACTCTGCGTGACTTCACTGGTGCACATATACCGGACCTAGTTCCTTATCATGCTATTGTTGGTTTCGTTTATCATCATCAAAATAACATAGTCATACTTGCAAAGATTCTAATATGGATACTTCACAACGTGAAGCAGCTACATCAACATATGAGTTTAGTAATTCATCGCCTACAAAAGAAGTTGATGTAAGCAGGCTATAAGATGAAAAAGATCAAGATGTTCAGAGGCCTTATCACCCAACCTCGACCAAGATGAGAAAGGAGAAACTTGGACAAATGAATAACGATATAATTCAAGTAATTAATGAAGTTTCATCCAAGTCTAAGACATGGGTAGAACAAACTGAAGATGAAGAATATCAAAATAATGGCGTAGATTTCTTTGAAGATGATGAGGAAGACAATATGTTAGACATACGCTTTGATAAGATGTCTAGAGGTGGAGATATCTCACCTAGGCAACAAAGAAGTGGAAGCATAAAAATAAAAAATAAAACACATGGATGACAACATAGTTGAGATGATAAAATGACTGGAGAGTTTATTCCAAGACACTTACTGATGCGACTGGCAAAGCAAAATCATATGACAGTGTTAATAGCTTCGGAAAAATTCAATAAATCCAAGAAGAAATAACGAACTATCAATTGTTGTTGGACAGATTTGAAGAAGAAGACAAGAGGAAAATATTTCAGGTTACTTTAGACGGACAATCTATCCTTTTTAATTTGTACATTTGTAATAGGAAGTTTGAGTTTGAAAGCTCAACTTTCTTCTTGACTTTTAAATTTTTGCAATATCTAAGCATTTTCATTTGTAGTATCATCATAGAGTATATAACAAACTCTGTGGTGATCATAAAATACTTAATTCTCTCTAGCTCTTATTTCTTCATGCTTGTTAATTAGTGAAGTTTCAATACTTCATTAGAATTAGTAAGGTAAGGTCTAGCTCTCCTTGCTTGTACTTATCCATGACATATTTTATTTTTAATAAAAGCCGCTAGACTCCCCGTCTAGTGGTATAAATTTATTTTTTAAAAAAATTAAGGACTTGACTAATATTTAAGATTCAGCTATATTAATCGTCTATTTATTTTTTTAATAAAAATATAGAATTAACTTTTCTAACTAAATACTAAGAAAACTACTATAGAATCCTACTTATTAGGGACAGACACCATTTAGCCGACCTTTTAGGGAACTACTAGCAGTTAAGCACGGGCCCAACATTTTACACTTTAGATTCTTGAAGCTACACAATTGTGAACATCATCAATATATTGTAACTATATTGATGCAAAATATGTTGAAAAAAAAATACTTTTGTTTATGCGAAATAACACCTTTCATATGAAAATAATAACATTTCCTTTACAGAGACAACTTTGTGTATGAACAGAAATTATGCATTAGCATGGCTCCTATGAATTTCAGAATTCCATAGAGTACGCAGTTAGTTCTACTCACTGCAAAAGAATAAAAATATAATACATCAATTAGTTTAAGGGTATATTTATAAGGACCATCTGAACTATAATATGAAATATCAAGTTAATTTGCAGTTGCCTGCCTCCGAGTACCAGCTGTAACACCCGATAAAATTACCAAACTGCCCCTAGAATGGAATCATGCATATAACGCATCTTTCCAAGCTCAGATGGGAAATTCAAGACCGAATATGCGATCAGCACTAAAAACTGGGTGGGAAAGTGATCTTGATCTGATTTTATAGTAGCTGAATCGAAAAATAATTTTTTAATTCGAAAACTAAGACAGTAAAGGTACGCGTTAGTGCCGCGATGTGGACCTATCGTGGACCCACACTTATATTTTTATAATTTTTTTGACAGAGATTGGATTCCGAAAATGCACAAGTGTGCGATAGGTCCGCGTCGCGGACCTGTTCCCCCGACTTGTTCCACCGAAGTTCAAAATTTTAAATCTTTTGAGGGGCATTCTAGACTTTTACCTACCCCTCCTAGACTTAATTCACGACCAATATAAGTCGTTCTTGGCCTAAAAAGCGTTTCAAAACCTATCTTAAAGCCCGTTACAAGAAGAGGAGAAAGAGCTAGGTTCAAAGGATTGAGGCTAACTTCTTCACAAGTTGATTGTCAAACTTCATACCAGGTATGTAAGGCTAAACTAAAAGCATGGGATTTTCCTCCCATGTGCCCATAGATGGTCATAGATAGTTAAGAGCCCATGAGTCCCCATACATGATTCTTGAGGTATTATCTTGATTAAATTCTTAAATTAAATTTCTATTGTATTAATGAGTTTCTTGTATACAATAATATCTTGATGATCTTCTTGAAGTTGAGTAATTGTTTGAATTTATGTTCGTGTCTTCATTCACATAAACCTAATTGAGGACTATGGTTGTTTTTATGCATTATTCTGAAAAATTGAGATTTGGCAGTCATACTGAGCATATTAATTCCGATGATTTCTTTTAGCATATTTTACTGAGTTTCATGAATATAACTTTTGGTGCATGAATAATGATTTGAGAAAGAGTTTTGGTGATATGCAGAGATTATTTTTGAAGCATGAGTATTTTTTTTAAACCACTTGATAATTTAATGAGTTTTGTGAATTGAATATTGAGTCTACATGACGCTTTGATACATATTGATGATAATGTAAGTATATTTTCTCATAATAATTTTATTGATAGATGATGGTGATAGTTGATATGAATCTTAAAGAGGATTGATTTGATAGATGAGTTGTGCATGTCTTAGTCTTGGGAGTACTATTGAGCACCGAGTTGGGTGAGGAGTGTCACCCTAGAACTGCATTTGCCAGCATAGGATAGTCGTGCAGTACGTTCTGGCGACTCTTGTCCGAAAAGTTGGATATTCTCTTTGGATCCAAGAGAGAGATAGAGATATTACATCCTTTACCGTGGCAAGTTTAGGACGGGTGTGTCAACGATGCTAATTCGTTGTGCACCACTTAACTTAAAGGTGGTGGGATAGGACAAATGTCTGTTAAGAGAAACTCCCAAGTAACATTGATTGAGCATGAGATTTCTAACAGAGCCTTTCCTTCTTTTTCAAATGTACATTATAAAGAACATGATTTACTTGAAACTTGCATGTTTTACTGAGTTAGCCTTCTCGAGTTGATGTTATTGCTATATTATTCTATCTGTTTCGATTTTATTCAGTTATTTTACATAAAATTACATTCCATATACTGACGACACTCTAGTGCTGCATCATTTTATGATATAAATACACGGGATCGAGATCATCAGCAGGTGCATCGTTGAGGATCTTTGGACATTCAGCGGATTGGTGAGTCTTCCTTACTTCGGAGGATTCATATGATATTTTCATCTCGCTTTAGAGTTAGATACTTATTAGCTTTATTTTGATTGAGGTAGACATGGTCTGTCATTGGCACAATCTGATAGTTATAGAGGCTGCATAGACTAGAGTCGAATGTTGATGTAAGATTGTGAGCTAGTTCTTCCTACTAGCTTTTTATTTTAATATTATTTTAAGACTAGATGAGATGTGTCCACTACTTTCTTTAGTCTTACGCTGACTGTCTTGAGTTTATTGATTGAATGAATGTGATGAGGCCAAGTGGTTTGCTTGGGGACTAGCAATAGTCTCTGAGTGCCGGTTATGTCTAGGGTACCCTCCCGGGGCGTGACACGAGCTTAGTATCAAACTTTAAAAAACAAAGCAATTCAGAGATCCTATTCACAGACTATTCTAATAGCCATCTAATATGTCAACATCCATGCATCTTAATATATCCGAAAATGTTGGAGAGAAAAAAAAACAGATATGATGAAGATGGAAAAAACACAGCTTTCAGATGTGGAGTTCCTGCTTTATTAGAATAATGACTGCCATATAAATACATGAAATAATAACTGGAAAAGCCAAAGAAAAGGAGTAAATAAGCTATCATTATCTCCTATAACTAAAGCCTAAAAAATAGGAACAAACTAATCAGATTGTGCATAACATTGTAGCTGATTTATTTGAACTTAATCCTACTTTTAAGATGTATTTTGAGATACAACTAATCTTCAGCTTTTGAGGCACTACTTTCAACACTCCTCCTTGACTCAAGATCAACAACACTAAGTCTTTTTCTAAGAAACTCAAACCTTGCTCTAGGTAGAGCCTTCGTCAAAATGTTAGCATTCTGAAAATCAGTTTTGCAGTGCACTAAGGCTATGTCTCCATTCTGTTGTACCTCCCTCAAAAATAAAGCTTGATCTTGAAATGTTTAGTCTTTCCATGCGAAACAGGATTATTTGCAATTGAAATTGCAGCTTGATT
>JAABOM020059261.1:0-13016 GCA_011800125.2 Solanum clarkiae
TATCCTGTACTCCTACTGGGGAGATCTACTAGCACCTGTACCTGCAGCATGAAATGCAGGTCCCCCGTAAGGGACATTTGTATGGGATAATGTACTAAATATGTAACGCAGGAAATACTGTACATCAAGTAACAATTCAAATGAAACCATGCACTGGTGTAAGATTAGAGACCACCTTTGGTCATACTTTGGGATCATGTACTTTATGTTCTTTATATTACTTTACCTTTACTGTATAGTCTGTGCACAGCATGTAATACAAGTGACTAGCTGATCAGTATTAAAACTGTTTCGTAAAATATTGTCCCTGGCTAGGTTCTTCCTTAACCCCTCGGGCTACCACTCGTGATAGGATAGTCCCTGGCTAGTGATCCTTCCACCCCTCAGGCTACCACCTATCAATAAACAATATACTTTTTCGTTCAATTACCTTTGAGATGGTTCTTTTGGTGTTCACAATATGAAAGTTGTAGGGTTGTATATGTAGCATGTGACATGTAGATAATTATAAAAGACAATATGACAATGAAAAGAGTGTGTTACACAAATAATTAAATGCGTATGAAATGGAATAACTCGTAAACTTTAATTAGTAACAAGAACCCATGTAACTTGGTATCCAAGCATGCATGCAGATTTGAAGGTGACTATATATGGAAGCATATGAACATATCAAAGATTGGATATCCAGTTAATAGTTGTGTTGGAGTTGGTAAGGGCCTTTATATGCTAAGGAAGAATCTAGATTCTATGCCAAGTGATACGAAATCAAGTAGCATACATACCTCGTTGTATGACTTCGTTACTACCTTGGGATAACCTTCCCTTCTTCCAAATATTTATCTACAACATAGTAGGTGATAAAAAACTAGCATTTTAGCCAATAGATACATCGTGGCAGCCCAATTACACAAAAAATAACACACGGGCAGCAAGCATGTATTTATAAACACGAGTGTATTCTTTCAACCTTTCCGCACCTAATCGTATTTGCTAATACAAATTCGCATGTACACATCATGTGAAGCATAACAGTATCACAACAGCCCACAAAGCACAACCCATAGCAATTGTACATAACCTACAAATGGACAGCAAAACGTTACCTCCCTTCGCTACATTTTAACATCGACAATTCCAAACCTGTTCCAACTCTAACCAAACTATTCCAACAACATTTATACATACAAATAGTCCTAAAACAGTCTTAGAATGGCACCCAAGAAGTCATGAAGGACGTGAGCCAATAGCCTTCCATCCAACAGCCCACAAGTTCCAGTCAACATTACACTTAAGATAGCATAATAAAACTCGTTTGTTAAATGAAACCAAAATCAGAGCAGCAAACTTAGGGTAATATCTATAACTCAATCCATGTAAAGAACATCAACTTATTTTCATAATACAGCCAACAAACCATAGAGAAGTCCCTAAAACAAAAGGCAAGTGTGCAACAACTTTCTAAACAAATGTTGTCCAAATTTTTCAGCACAAACATACTAGTATATGCTTCTTATTTTTATAAGAAAATCATACTAAATACATATGTAAACTTACTTTCCACTACCTTCAAGGTGTAGGGATTCTCTTCGAACCCTAGAAGTTCCCTTGTGGCTGCTTTGCTAGGTTAAGAAAGCGTAGAGAGAAAGTTGTGAAAGCTGAAATTTCCAAGTCTAAGAGTGAAATGAAATTTGCTGCTTGCAACCCTTTTTTAAAGACCAATTTGGATGAATTTATTTTGACCTTTTGACCACCTAATACCACATATAATTAAGCTAGTTATGTATCATCTTGGCCCTTACACTTAGGCCTAAATGGGTCTTAAAGTTGTGAGCTTTGGCTGCCCATTTTCCAAACTTCTCTTCACTTGGTTTGGTCCCAAACGATTAAGTATGTTGTGATGTACTTGGTCTCTTTTTATATTCTTCTTGGGATGAAAATAAAGTCCATTTATGATTCTAAAACTTGGGCTAAAGTTACACCCTTACCAGAGACTTTGTTCATAATCGGACTTGGACAAATCCGATGTCGGGCCTCGTCTCCGTTTAGCTAGCAATTTAAGCTAAGCAAGTAGGTGACTCACCTGCTAGCTTCCTAGGTCCTACAAGTACCTCAATTCTCTTACTTCATTTAAGGTCATGATATCCTCAATTTGATACAAAACATGTATACACTCGACCCTTTTAAGCGTTAGACACACATATCCCCCTATAACATAATATTCGAGCACTTTTAAAAATAGGCTCTATTTTGACCAAACCATATCATGTTTCATTTGCATTGTACTAATATTGTAAGGTGTGGGGTGTTACAGATTTGGTGACGACGAAATGCACTTTGAGCCAGCAGTTCTCACAAGAGCTCCAACAATGCAGTGCAATCATGACTAAATGCCTTGTTCAAATATGAGAGGACCCTAGTGCATTCAGCATCTCTTGCACCATTGGTGATCTTGCTCGCAAGAGCATCGTGGGACTTAGGAGAAAGTATTAACCTAATGCCTCTTGCAGTGTTCAAAAAGGTTGGTCTTGGCATTCCTACTCCAAAATGCATGCGGTTGCTCATGGTGGATCGAACCATCAAAAAGTTGGAGGGGATACTTCTTGATGTGCTTGTAGGGGTTGATAAATTTATCTTTGCGATGGACTTTGTGATCCTTGATTATGAGGTTGATTTTGAGGCGTCCATTATTTTTGAAAGACTTTCTAACTACTAGGAGAGCCCTGGTGGATATGGGTTCGGGTCAACTTCGATTCAGGGTCAACGATGCAGAGGTTGTGTTTGACATCCGCCAGTCAATGAAACACCTGGATGAATTGAATATTGAGGTTTAGGCCCTTGAAGATTTTTGATGACGGATGATGACAAAGTCGAGCCATGACATTAAACAAGGTGCTTCTTGGGAGGCAACCCAAGCATATGTGATGATTTTTTTTTTAGTTTTTTTCAAGTTTGTTTGGTTTTTGAATTATTTAGGTGGTAACATGTTGTTTGTTTTTAATTTGAAAGATGTTGATTCAGTTGTGATGTTTTGAAGATTATTGTGATTTGAGGACTTGGTCTGCAGGTGGAAATAAAGAACTGAAGATATGAGAAAATGACACTTGGACCAGCCTTTACGAGTAGGCCTACGAGTCATAGTCACCACTACAACTTGTAGTCATACCTCTTAGAGGGAAATAGTGAGTAATGAGAGTTGGCACACAGACTACGACCCAACCTTATGATTCGTAGGGTCCCCTACGAGTCGTATGTGGGATTCGTAGTGCCTAGGTATGAATTCTAATTTTTCTAAATGTTGGGTGTGTTACGATATCGGGACCTACGAGTCGTGGGACACTCTACGACTCATAGTTAGGGTTTCATAGACCTTTGACCCCTATTCTCATCTTCTTTGCCCTAACCTGACAAAAACCCCCAATCCTTTTCTCATGATCACTGTTCTGACCAAAATTCTCAGCTACCAACGTCATTTTCCGGTGAAGTTCCAGCGAGGCAGCCATTCAATAGGGTATTGGCCTTATTCTTTTCCTATCATTACATTTGGATAGATTATTCACTCAGTAGCTAAATCTCGTGGTTAATATTAGTGCGCTTGTGTTATAAATTTCATGCTTGGAATATGATTGTATGCTAAATGAAGTCATGATACTTGTATGAGTATGTAATGATATTTATGCTTGAGCATAAGGTTAGGGTTTGGATTGTTTCGAACTCGCAAGTTAAATTAGGAACTTGTATGGGCTCTTGTTGGGTAGTTGTAAGTTGACATGTTGATCAAGTGTGTTTGATGCATTATTATGTGTAATCACTTCGCCAAATGTTGCCGGAATTGAAATTTGGGACTGTGGGGACTTGTTCTACTGTTAAGTGCATAGAAGCCTTGTTTGAAATTGAATTGAATCTCTATGAAGAGTTGTGTGTTGATCACGAATGTGAGTTTGAGGACAAATTGCTCATAGGCTCAACTTGAATGAGATTTGGGATTGCATTAGATTCTTGTCAGGGTAATGATTATGGGTTGGTATTTGCTTTTTGGGTCTAAATGTGTGTGATTGTAATGAGATGTTGTTCTAATGCTGCCTATGCCTTACTTGTATTTGCATTTACTGTTGGATCTTGTGGGAATATTGCAAGGACTATAGGTGCCTACTGTCTTCCGCTACGAGGCCTCCCTACGACTTGTAGCTTCCCCTATGAGTCGGAGTGGTCCTTCATAGCAAGCACTAGTCACCTGTGGTTCCTTCACCTTTCACATGTGGGGCCTAACTACGACTCGTTACATCTAGTATGACTCGTAGTGGGGGTCTCATAAGCCTAACTTAGGTTTCAAAAATACCTTTGGATTGAGCTACGAGGTCTAACTACGACTCACAGGCCATCCTATGAGTCATATCTGATTCCAGGTAGCATTTTTCTTAGAACCCTTGGCACTATGAGGCTATTGTATGACTCATACGTCACCCTGTGAGTCGTACCTGCACCTCGTAGTTGCAGACCTGCAACTGTATCAGGGATGTTTCTTTTAATTTCAATGTTAAGTTTTCTTCTTGTTCTTTGTTAGATGATCCTTGTTTGGTCAAACATCTTGAAGCTCACTTGTTGTTGCGTGGTTGATTTGCAGATATAATGCTTCTAAAGGATAAACGAGCGATCAAAATGTTTCAACGGAGATTAGTTGATGAGTCCTCTGAGACTGAGCAATCCGAGGGGTCTGCAGAAGTTCATAGGGTCAGAATAGACCCTGAGGCTAATGTGCCTGTCACGACCCAAGCCTAGGGCCTAGACGTGACACGGCGCAAGCGAAACCCAGAGGGACCCCAAGCAAGCCTCTTAGAGCATCATTACACATCCTTGGTCGCGGAAGCAATAAACCAAGCATCAAAAGATAAAAGAGTGGAGAAACAAGGGTTTAAGGAAAACACTTCCATATCATCATAGTCAAGAGACAAGAGTTAAGCACTTATCATAGATACATAACATGTCCAACAATCACCTCTAAGACATAGATTAGAGCGGGGCCAAGACAAAGTAACCGCACACACCCTCATAGTAAAAATAGATAATAAAGAAGAATATCTTGATACATAATAGGAGCATCATAGACTAAAGTCGCCGAAATGGAGGATTCACCAACTAGTTTGAGTAGTGTCAAACTAGCCACGCGGAAGAGGAGGAAAATCAACTAGGGCACTGATTCCTATATAGTGACATCGTGTAGGCATAGAGTATGCATTAGTACGTTTGAATCTACTAAGTATGTAGGGTGCAATGCAAATAAAAATTAAGCATCATAATCATAATGCATAGAAATAGGCAATAGACATCATATAACAATATGACATGTATGATCAATGCTAAGATAAAACATCATTAAGTAACTCATGCTCATATAGGATATCCTATGTGTAGAAGAGACCAAGCTAGATTTCCAAAGTACAACGCTTTGGTAGGTCAATGATGATACCGCTCCATCACTTAGGTGGTGAAGTACTAACCTCTCACTAGGTTGGTGATAATGCCGCCCATTACCAAGGTGGAGAAGTACAAACCCTCCCTAGGTTGATTAGTACAAAACCCCATATAGTTTAGTGATGATGTCGCCCCATCACTAGGTGGAGAGGTACAAACTCTTTCCTAGTTTGATGAGTACAAACCCCCATCTAGGTTATCCGAGTTCTTAGTTCCCCCAGATTGGGCATGGTTTGATGCAACACTTTATACAGAATTTGTAATATACATAATCTCATTTCATCATCATATAATCAATGATATCATATCTCATGCTTTGGTCCTTCAACTCCTCAAGAAACCACATCCGAACATTTTATCAAACATTTAGAGTGTGTGTAAGGCTAGTATAAAATCATGACATATAGAGATGAAATCATGCAAGAAAATTTATTGTGAAACTATCAATTAACACCTTGCAACACCCTCAAGTAATATAAATCAAAACCACTTCTCAAATCTTACAATAGATCAAAGATTTATAGCTCAAAACATGGCAAAACAGTCACAACTGTACATAGATTTAACAAGTGTGTAGTGAATTTCGTAATAATCAAGACCCATTTGTAAATCAACTTTAAATCATATAATTTGAGTAAAAGAAGGCTTGGGTATCATGGGAGAAAGAAACCCCTGAAATAAACCCACCTACCTTAGCTTAGAAATGAACTTGGTAAATTTTGGACATGGAGACTTGATTCTTGAAGAACTTTGAAGGAAAACCTTAGCTTGGGATAAAGGTTTGGGACTTGAGTTTGGGGAGTGACAATATGACTAAGTGTTTGGGTGAGTGTTGAGGAATGTTTAGGGTGATATGAGGGTGAAATTCCGCTAAGTATAGGTAAAAATACGTTTGGGAACACTTAGGGCCAAGACTTAGAATTCTTGGACCAAGTAAAAAAAAATCCACTTTTTACACTGTGGCGCATCACGGAAGCGACATGGATTTGTCACTAGAAATTGCATTCTTGAATTTCATAATTGCTAATCTTTTGCTCCTAAATCAGGGTTAGACTTTTTTCACCCAATCTTTACCCCATAACAAGAATATGAAGTTGGGTTTTCGAAATAGCAAACGGATTTTGAGATATATGGAATTTAAAATTCCTGGCATTCTAACACACATTTCGGGCACTCTTTAGAGTCGTTTCAATTTCCCCCTTGGGATAATTCCTCCCCGAATATAAAAGAGACTACCAGACATGAGTGATCATTAAAAAACCAACGCAACTAATATGCAACATTACATTTAAAACACCATTTTCAAAATCACAACATGCGTGTAAAATCGCCATTACTTGCTTACTTAAACATGAACGCATATGAATGACATAGGGGATGAAACATAAGACTTGAAATCACATAGGGGACTTAGAATTAGTACCTTAGGCATGAGTAGAGTGGAAAGATAAGGATACCATTTTTGTATGTCTGCTTCGGCCTCCCAAGTAACACTTTTGATTTGTTGGTTCCTCAAAAGGACCTTAACAGATGTCACCTCCTTGTTCCTCAATCTCTTCACTTGCCTATCTAGGATCTGAACTAGAACCTGCTCATAAGACAAGTTATCCACAACAACACCCACAACATCAAGAGGCATAATAGCATTAGGATCGCCAACACATTTCCTCAACATAGAGACATGAAACACCGCATGAACCAAATACATTACACTAGGCAATTTCAATTCATAAGATACCTTTCCAACACTCTTTAAGACCTCATACGGACCAACATATCTTGGACTCTACTTTCCCTCTTTACCAAAACAGACTACACCTTTTATTGAGGAAACTTTCAAATAAACCCAATCACCCACTTTGAATTCAAGGTCTCTTCTTCTCACATCGGCATAAGATTTTAACGACTTTGGGCTAGTGTTAACCTTTCCCTAATCATCCTAACCTTATCAAGATCCTCCACAACCAGATTCGGTCCCAATCAGGTCACCCCTACAACCTCAAACCAACTAACCGATGATCTACAATGCCTCCCATAAAGAGCCTCAAAAGGAGTCATACCGATACTAGAGTGATAGCTATTATTGTAGGAAAACTCAATCAAGGGAGATGGCCATCCCAACTACCCTCAACTCCAATACACATTTCCTAAGCGTAACTTCAAGGGATTGAATTGTCCTTTTGTCTTGGCCATCCATTTGAGGGTGGAAGGCCATACTAAGGTGCACTTTTGTACTAAGACCCCTTTGAAAAGACCTCCAAATGTGTGAAGTGAATTGTGAACCATGATCCGATATGATAGACAAAAGAACCCCATGCAACCTCACTGACTCATAGATATATACCCTTGCATACTCTTCAACCCCATATGTGGTCTTAACCGGTAGAAAATGAGTCGATATCATAATCCTATCAACCACCACCAAAATGGAACCAAACCTTTTCTAGTCTTGGGAAACCCAACCACAAAATCCATATTAATCACCTCCCACTTCCAAGTAGGAATCTCTCTGTCTTGGGTTAGGAAACCCGGCCTTTGATGTTTGGCTTTGACTTGTTGACAACTGTGGGAAACGAAAATGAACTTGGCAATGTCCCTCTTCATGCCTCCCGACCAATATATATCCCTCAAGTCTCTATAAATTTTAGTGGAATCGGAGTGAATAGAATAAGGAGAATTATGGGCCTCATCAAGGATCTTCTCCCTTAAACCATCAACACAAGGCACACACAACCTACCTTGGTACCTAAGGGAACCATCTACCCCTTAGGAGAAAACCTCTACTTTTCCCTCTTTAACCAAGGCCTTCAATTCAAACAAGAAGGAGTGAAGATCTTGTTTTGCTATCACCTCAACAACCAAGGAAGATTTGGAACCATCAACAACAACAACACCATTATCTGTTTCATCCAACCTAACCCCCAATCTAGCCAATCTATGCACCTCCCAAGACATTTCCCTATCACCACCATCAACATGAGCTATCTACCCACGGACACCCGACTCAAAGCATATCCCACCATATTTTTCTTATGCAGATAATAATGCACACTTATGTCATAATCTTTGAGAAGTTCTAGCCACCTTCTTTGTCTCAAGTTGAGATCTTTTTGAGTGAAGACATATTGGAGGCTTTTATGATTGGTGAATACATAAATATGCACCCCATACAAATAATGACGCCAAATCTTTAATGCAAACACCACGGTGGCATATTCAAGATCTTGGGTAGGGTCATTCCTTTCATGCACTTTGAGTTGCCTAAAAGCATACGTTGTGAACTTACCATTTTGCATTGGCACATAATCCAAACCAACTCTAGATACATCACAATACACAACAAAACTCTCAAGCCCATCCGATAGTGACAATATAGGAGCAGACACAAGCCTATCCTTCAATGTTTGGAAGCTTCTCTCACATTCATCGGTCCACACAAACGTAACCTTCTTTTGAGTCAATTTGGTCATAGGGGAAGAAATGGAGGAGACCACATTCATAAATCTTCTATAGTAACTCGCAACGCCCAAGAAGCTCCTAATATCTGATGGAGTCAAGGGTCTAGGCCAATTTCTAATCACATGCCATCTCCTGACACTACATGACCCAAGAATGCAACCTTCTTCAACCAAAACTCCCGCTTGTCATATTTCGCATACAATTTCTCCTCCCTCAATCTTGCAACACAACCCCCAAATGACCCATATGTTGCTCCCTACATTGTGAACAGATCAAAATTTCTTCAATGAAGACCACAACAAAGGAATCAAGGTAAGGTTTGAAGACCCTATTCATTAGGTCCATGAAGATGACCGGTGCATTAGTCAACCCAAAAGACATCACCACAAACTCAATAATGCCCATATCTAGTCCGAAAGGCCGTCTTTGGAATATCACACTCCCTTACCCTCACTTGATGATACCCGAACCGAAGATCAATCTTAGAGAAGAAGCTAGCCCTTTGCATTTGGTCAATAAGTCATCAATTCTTGGAAGAGGATATCTATTCTTGATGGTGACCATATTGAGTTGCCAATAGTTAATACAAATTCTAAGTGACCCATCCTTCTTTTTCACAAACAACAATGGAGCACCCCAAGGTGATTAACTAGGTCTAGTAAATCCCTTCTCCAACAAATCTTTCAATTGCTCTTTTAACTCCTTCAACTCCGTTTAGGCCATACGATAAGGGGGAATGGAGAAAGGTTAGTATGGGGAAGGAGATCTATGCCAAAATCTATCTCCCTTTCGGGAGGGACACCAGGAAGGTCATTTGGGAAAACATCAAGAAACTCATTTACAACCGGAACTGACTCTATGGAATGGACTTTGGACTCCACATCTTTAACCCTCAAAATATGGTAAGAATACCCCTTAGAGATCAACTTACGAGCTTTAATGCATGAAATGAATCTACCCTTGACCATTATATCTTGACTCTCCCACTCAAGGACGGGTTTAGTGGGAAATTGAAACTTGACCCTATGGGTTCTACGATCAATCTGCATAGTAGACATGCAACCAATCCATCGCAAGAATGGTATCAAAATCAACCATGTCTAATTCAACAAGATTACAAGGAAACAACTTATGCAAAATGCAAATAGGACAACTCCTATAAACTTTCCTAACAACAATAGAAGCACCAATAGGAGTAGACACTTTATATGACTCATGCAACAACTCAGGGACAACATGGAACTTTTTAGCAACAAAAGGGGTAACAAAGGAAAGAGTGGCACCCGGATCAGTCAAAGCATACACATCAAAGTCAAAAATTTTCAACGTACTGATAACAACATCAGGGACCTCACCAACCCCTTGCCTCTCACGTAGAGCATAAAATCGATTGTGCCTCGGGGCACCACTTTGAGCACCACCTCTCCCCAATGGGATCATATTAGCACCCCAAATTTTGCAAAGATTTCTTGGACAATCTAACTTTGTGTGCCCAAGCTCCTCACAACTAAAGCATGTATTAGAATCTTTCAAACATAGTCCTTTATGACCCTTCCCACATGTAAGACACACATCAATAGGAGCCACAACACCAACACCTTGAGGCCTAGGGAGGTCATTAGCAAACCCCCTACTATATTAGTAGCATGATAAGACACTTGGCCTTGATGGAACCGGCCACCCCTTTGGAACTTGCCCCTAAGACAGGCCTTCTTAGCCTCAGTCCCCCTTCACTTCATCAATTTCTCCGCCTCTATTTTCTCAGCTAGGTTGGCCACCGAGACAAGTCTATGTCACTAATTAGCACGGAGGACCGGCAAGTCGGAGACCTCTATCACAAACTTGTTCATCCTAGATCTAGGATCGGCCACCAAATGAGGAGCATACTTTGAAAGTTGATTAAACTTGAAGGAATACTCCCTCACACTCATAGAACCTTGTTTCAAGTTCATAAACTCCATCAACTTAGCTTCCCTAATCTCAAGAGGGAAAAATCGACTAAGGAAGCCCAATTTGAACTCCTCCCGAAGAACCACATTATCGATCCCTTCTCACCCTTCCATTGATCATACTATATTTGAGATACCTCTTTGAGTTGGTATGCTGCCAACTCCGCCTTTTCATTTGGCCCAACACCCATGATATTACAAATTTTGTAGACCTCATCAACGAACTTTTGTGGATCTTTATTCACCTTTGACCCATAGAATATTGGAGGATTCATTCTCCTAAAGTCCCTTACCCTAGCTCCCAGGGTAGCAGCATGAGGGGCTTGGTCCCCTTGATTGACTTGGTTGGCCACAACTTGGGCAAGCATGGTGAGAGCATCCCGGAGCTCACCATTGTTAGGTTGCTCCTCAGGAGTTTGGGCCCTTCATCCTTGAGTGTTTGGCATGATCTAACATAGCAAAGAACAATCGTTAGAAAGGAAACACTTACCACAATTCTATAGCGCGACTTAGAACATGAAGAAGGAAAACATTTCCTAAAACATCTAATAGGCTCGTATTTATAGTCATGGCGCGCTTCACAACCATGAATAGGACTCTAATCGATGCGGTGTGTTAGACTCCAAGGATCTATCAATCTAGTGCTCTGATACCAAGTTTGTCATGACCCAAGCCTAGGGCCTAGATGTGACACAGCGCAAGGGGAACCTGAAGGGACCCTAAGCAAGCCTCCTAGAACATCATTACACATCCTTGATCGCGGAAGCAATAAATCACAAGCATCAAGAGGTAAAAGTGGGGGAAACTGGGGCTAAGAGTAAACACTTACATGTCATTACAATCAAGAGATAAGAGTCAAGCGCATATCATAGATACATAAAATGTCCAACAAATACCTCTAATACTTAAATAAGTGCGGGGGCCAAGACAAAGTAATCGGGCTCACCCTCATAGTCAAAATAGACAATAAAAAAGAACATCTCAATACATAAGAGGAGCAACATAGACTAAGGTCCCCGAAATGGAGGACTCACCAACTAGCTTCAATAGTGTTGAACTAGCCATGTGGAGGATAATGATGATCAACTTGGGCACCGGTTCCTACATGATAACATCATCTAGGCATAGAGTATGCGTTAGTATGTTTGAATGTACTAAGTATATAAGGTGCAATGCAAACAAGAATTACGCATCATAATCAAATGCATAGAAATAGACAATAGACATCATATAACAATATGACATGTATAATTAATGGTAAGGTAAAACATGCTTAAGTAAGTCATGCTCATATAGGATATCATATGTGTAGAAGAGACCAAGCTAGATTTTCAAAGTATAACCCTTTGGCAGGTCAGTGATGATGCCGCCCCATCACTTAGGTGGTGAAGTACTAACCCCTCACTTGGTTGGTGATAATACCGCCCAATCACCAAGGTGGAGAAGTATAAACCCTTCCCTAGGTTGATGAGTACAAACCCCCATCTAGGTTAGTGATGATACTGCCCCATCACAGGTGGAGAAGTACAAACCCTTTCCTAGGTTGATGAGTACAAATCCCCATCTAGGTTATCCAGGTTCTTAGTCCCCCGGAAATGGGCATGGTCTAATGCAACACTTTATGTAGAATTTACGATATACATAAGCTCATTCCATCATCATATAATCAATCATATCATATCTCATGCTTTGGACCTTCAACTCCTCAAGAAAGCACATCTGAACATTTTATCAACCACTCAGAGGGTGTGTAATGCTAGTATAAACCCATGAAATATAGAGATGAAATCATGCAAGAAAATCTATTGTAACACTGTCAACCAACACCTTACAACACCCTCAAGCAATATACATCAAAACTCCTCAAATCTTACAATAGATCAAAGATTTATAGCCCAAAACATGGGAGAACAGTAACAGCTGTACAGAGCTTTAACATAGTGTGCAGTGAATTTCTTAATAACCATGACCCTTCTGTAATTCAACTTTAAATCATGCAATTTAAGTAAAAAGAGGATTGGGTATCATGGGTGAAAAGAACCCATGAAAGAAAACCACCTACCTTAGCTTAGAGATGAACTTGGTGAAGATTGGAGATGGAGACTTGAAGCTTGAAGAAGAACCTTGAAGGAAAAC
>JAABOM020059262.1:0-13012 GCA_011800125.2 Solanum clarkiae
TGAAAACTTGCGCTAGTTTAACCAAATCATGTCATATTTCATCTGAATTGTACTAGTAGTGTAGTGTAAGGTGTGGGGTGTTACAGTTCAGTCCGATATGATACTGATATGATATCAATATACTGATAGAGTATTAGAAAGAATATAGTTTTTACTAATTTAGAATTTAATAAATAAGTTTGTAACTTTAATAATTTTCTCTTAATTATGTTATTTATTAAAACAAAAACTCAAAATTATATGTTACCAATAGGTATCAATGGAGTACAAGAATATATTTTCTACTAATTTAGAGTTTAATAAATAATTTTATATCAATGGAGTACGAGAATATATTTTCTACTAATTTAGAGCTTAATAAATGATTTTATAACTTTAATAATTTTTAATCCTATACGATACCGATATGATATAAATATATCGATGGAGTACTACAACAAATATATTTTTAACTAATTTAGAGTTTAATAATTTTTTTATTTGGTTCTTATTAAAAAAAACCATAATCATATATGATACAAATTGGGTATCAATATAATGTCAGAGGATTGAATTCATTCTATATGATACCAATATGGTGTATATGTATACTGCTAGAGTATCACCAAAGATTATTTCATAGTATTCATCCTGACATCATGCTGACATCTCGCTGATATCAGCAATACGTTAGGGTAAAATAAAAAGAAAAAAATAGGGTAAAAAAGTAAATAATTTGAGTCATAGGTCCATTAACAATAAATGTTAAAGCAGATAATTTCACACTAGGTTTTGTGTTCCTTTACCTATAGCAGCAAAACTCATTCTTCTTCCTTTGTCGGTGTGTTGCCATTCATCACACCCTCATGGTATAATTCCACTGTTTGTTTGTTTTTCCCATAGCTAAGAATTGTCCATCCACTCTTTCTTTGTTTTTTCCCCATAGCTAAGAATTGTTTATCTCTTTGGGGGTTTGTATGTCTTGAATCAGTGTTGAGTTGGAATTATAGGATATCTGGCAAAATTATGTGAAAATTGATAATTGACATTTCATAAAATTGAATTTGTTTGCTTTAGATTATATAACTTGTTCTGTTCATCCAATTGAGTTGGAATTTGTTCCTTTTGCTGCAAAGAATGGACAAATTGACTGGAGAGAATTTTTTAAAACCAATTTTTTTCTGGATATATTCTAATTTAGATTTTGTATCTGTAAAAAAAATTGAGGCATATATAATAAATTTTACAGGGAAGTTAAGAAAAAAAATTGACTATCAAAATGACAAATTTAACTAAGTGTTGAATAAAAAAATCTTACAAAAATATGTGTGAGAAGTAACAAGTATACCTTTAAATGAATATTTTACTTCACTACTTATATATAAGAGAATAATTCAATAGCTTCCGATCGTGCTGCTTGCTTGAGCAGCTTTTAATTGTCATGCCCGCTTCATCTATTAAAAGCACCAGCTGATAGTTGATGTTTCTACTTTTATTCATTTTCGTATTTTCTTCATTTTGATTTATTTTTTAATTTTTTTAGAATATCTAATCTTTAAAAAAATTGTAAAGATATTATAAATCACTGTAATTAGTAAGTATAAAAAATATTATAAATCACAATAATTAGCAACTTAAATTCGAATGGACGAAGTAACATATATCATTTGAAATGATACAAAAGGTGCAATCCATCATAATAATTACTAGCTTAAAAATTTTAAAGGCATATAAAAAATTTGAATGACTCTTGAAATTTTATTACTGTTACATAAATTGGGATAAAGAGTGCAACATACAATATCTGAAATTTATGTAAAAGGTACTATAAATTATAATAGTTAATAATTTAAAATATTTAAGACAAATAAAATTTCGATTGACTTTCAAAGTTTTATATGTGCGACATAAATAAGAACAAAATAAGTAACAAATCTTATTTAAAAATGACATAAAATATATTATAAGTTATAAAATACACACTAATCTACAATATAGCTTATGTAAATATGAGTTATATACTGACTTTGCGTTACGACCAAAACGAGCCAAATTTTGCAAATAATAATGCCGAATGAATATTAATTGTAATAAATGACTTTTTTTAGTGGGCAATCTTTTGTATAATGGTATATATATACCGATAGGATATCACAAAGGATTAAGCTCAGTCCTATATGATACCGATATAGTATCAATATACCAATAGAGTATCACAAGAATATACTTTCTACTAATTTAGAATGTAATTAATATGTTTGTAACTTTTATAGTTTTTTCTTAATTGTGTTATTTGTTAAAAAAAGATTCCAACATTGTATGATACCGATAGAGTATCAATATACCAATAGAATATCACGAGAATATGTTTTCTACTAATTTAAAGTTTAATAAATAATTTTGTAACTTAAATAATTTTCTAGTCCTATACAATACTGATATGGTATAAATATACCGATGTAGTATCACAATGGATATATTTTCTACTAATTTAGAGTTTAATAATTTTTTATTTATTTCTTATTTATTTAATAATTTTTATTTGTTTCTTATTTATTTATTTTTTAAAAAAACATGATCTTGTATGATACAAATTGAGTATCAATATGCCGCTAGAGTATCACAGAGGATTGCACTTATTCTATATGATACCAGTATGGTATATATACATATATATATATATCACAGAGGAGTTTCACAGTATTTGATATCATGTTGATCAGCATGATATCAAAATAAAATAAAAAAATGAGATACGAAGGTAAATAGTTTGAACTATGGGTGCATTAAGAGAGTAAATAATTTAAACTGAATCCATAAAAATAAACAATTTCACCTTAAGTCTTTCCAGGTAGCAACAAAACTTTTTCTTCTTCCTTTGTCAGTGTGCCGCCATGGAGCTCAAATGGCGACTCACAAACTTTTTCTTCTTTGTTTGTCAGTGTGCCGTCATTCATCAGACCCTCATGGTATATATAACTCCACTGTTTGTTTGTTTGTTTTTTCCCATAGGTAAGAATTGTTCATCCGCTCTTTTTTTGTTTTTCCCTATGACTAAGAATTGTTCATCTGTTTGGGGATTTGTATGACATGAATCAGTGTTGAGTTGGAATTATAGGAGATTTGGCAAAATTATGTAAAAATTGATAATTAATGTTTCTTCAAATTGAATTTGTTTGCTTTAGATAATATAACTTGTCCTGTTCATCCAATTGAATTGGAATTATCTTGCACATCAAGGTTTATGCTCTACATACAATAGATTGTTTTCTTTCCTGTCCAAAAGATTTAGCGTTAATAGCAGCATTAATTATTAAAGATTAAGTACAACCTAATGGTGTCCGATATTAGGTTCCTAAAGAAGATACATTTATTCTTTCATTAGCTTGTTGTGGAAGTTAATTCTCTTAAATATAGCTGGTATCTTTTATGCATATTTTGTCATCTTTCCTGTTTTAAAAAATTCTGTTTTTCTCTCCTTTTAGATATTGTGTGCTTTGGTATTATGAAGAATGTGATAATGGCAAGGGGTAGTATCTTCATCACGTGTATTGAAAAATGAGCAGAGGAATCCAAGTTGCATGACTCTGCAAAGAATTGTCAGAGTACTATGCAACCGAAGAAACAAAGTAAGATTCCTGGTGGGCATTGTATTGACGAGGTACAACCCTGGAAAAATGAGTTATCTATCTACTAAAGCACTTGGTCTGGCATGAGGTATCAAGAAATATGGATCTTTACTAATAAATATTGTCTCTGTTGTGTCAACCTAATCCATAGCAACCGTGACTCGAGGGATTTTAGCAAGCCTAAAGCTCAAACTTCAAATTCTTTTTGTGAAAAGAGCATAATACAATCATCTAAGGTTAAGTATTCACTAACATCTTTAGTATTTATTACTTGGTTTGATTTATCCTCTTCTTAAACCTTGATTCTTCAAAAATTTCATTTTTGATCACATACTTTATTTTAAAAGAATGATATTGATGTATTTAGAGTTAATGTTATCTTTCAAAATGATTTCCGTTACACCATTAATATCTGAAAGCTATCATAGCGAAATTTATTTAATTTTGAACTTCTATTCAATTGATGTAGCCTATTTCTTAGGTTTGATGGTTCTACCATTTTGAGACATGTGAGTCTCGAGGCTGGAATGAGAGTTAAATGATGAATCCATATACGACATATATAATACATGTAGTTAATAATGTTGGTTCTTAAGGAGACTACCTAGTTTCTAAGGAATAGGAGTAACAACTTAGAGATTTTAGGTTAGAGTCCCAACTGCAATAATTGTTGCGCATATCTGGTCTAGCCTTGGTGGGTAGCATTACCTTGTCTGTATGCGCTATTGCCTTCTGTTTCCACGCTTATAGCATTGTGTTGAATATTTCTCCCTAGTTACCTTGTGACTTGTTTGATGCTAGCAAGTTAGACTTTTGCATATGAGTTTTAAGAAATTCCTCCGGTGGGATGGACAGGTTGCCCAAAAATTAGCTTGGGTGGATGCAAGATCTAGGGACGCCATTAGTATCACTAAAAAAATGAATAGGATACTTTAGAATGTATGACAAACTATGGAAAGATTTTTGTTGTGAGTTGCGAGTTGTAGCATAACGGTAATCTGATCAGATACTACATAGTGAGATGGTAGTAAACTTGATTCCCATTAGGGATAAATTCCTTGAGGACTTGAAGTTACTGCCACTCTTATGGACCATCATATGTTTTCAGGTATGGGAAAGAAGAAATTGTAGGTTATATGGGAGCCCATACATTGCTTAATTTCTAATTTTTTTAAGTTCTACAACTTAATGAGACGTGAAGTGCGAAACAATTTTTAGCGCTATGTGTTACTCTCTTTATGTTTTTTTGGTCTGAGAAATGGCTTCACTGATCTTTTTTGTGTCCTTGAAACTCGATTACCCCTTTCATTATGCTTCAAAAAGCAGATAAGTTTGCCTTTGATTATTCTACATATCCGCCAATGAAAGCGGGCTTTCCCAATCTAATGGTATCCTTGGAAAACAAAAGAGCTACCGAAGGAAAAACATGCAGCTTCTCCCTTGGCCTTTGGAGAGGAGAGGGCAGAGAAAAAAACGTCCTTTGCACAAGTTTTTCTGCTTCAAGTGTCCTTACTAGTAAAAAAGGGCTCTTTGACCAAGAGGCATTTTGGTAGGAAGGCCGACCACTACATAAGTCGCCATCCATCCATGAGAGAAGCAAGCTACCTTTCTTTGATCCCCTTCCCGAGAAAGGAAGAGAACGAAAATGGACTGCAGATGGTAGTCGTGGTTCATTTTGATTCGAAGATCTTATGTGATGGAGCGATCTCTTCTATCTGTTGCATTTTCTCTGCCCCCACTTGGTCCACAATACTGGAGCGATTCGAGAAGAACAATTAGGCGCAGATTCTTTCTACAATGCCTATATAATATATGTATATATTGAAGATCTCTTTTACTTGAAGAATTTGCACCACTCAATTGGAATCTAGATTCTCTTCCATATAATTTTTAGTGTTTCCTCCTCTTTTGCAATTTACGAGAAGTTTTTGACATCTAAGGTGCTCTGGAACTTGCACTTGGGATATTCAACAACTGTATCCAGGTCATCCCCCTTCCAAAGTTAAACGTAAGATGTATGAGTTATTATGGCTATTGCTTGATACTACTGAATGTTTACTTTTCTTGCTCTTTTAGCACTAAGTTAGATTTCAATTATCCGGTAAAAACGCCCACTAAATCATGCACACCATAATGTTTTCTGCAGGCTAATAACAATATAATTAAAATTTGAGTGAACAAGAAATTTTAACAAGACATTTCACTTCTTCTTGTGCCTACAAGTGTCTAATTAAATCAACAATACCAACCTAAGAAGGAAGCATATATAATTACCATTTTGAGTTATAGTGATGATCAATGAACAAAAGCAAAAGTAAATGTCATATTACTCAAATAAATATGTAACATTTATAGTGTAAACATGGAAATTAATATATGTAATTGTATAACTCCAAAGTTGAATTATTAATAAAGATAAAGTCGAATTAACAAGGCAAGCCAATGAGAAGAAGATTTTAAGGATCGGTGATTCAATACTCTGTACAAGGCCAAGTTTTGGCCATGCTTGGAAATATTCACAGAAAAATAGGAACATATCTAATATGGATGTTTATTCTCAATCAAGGAATCATTATAAATCATTGATTAAAAGAAGGTCCCTTGGGTGTTCCTAATAACGCTTCAGTGACTGTCTCTCAAAAGCCATTATAAAAAAGCCCCCTCATCACTGCAATTAATTATGCCCTGTTTGAACTAGTAATGATAATTTCTTTCATCTTATAAAAACATTGTACTCAATGAGTGAATAATTCTTTAAAAAAAAATTTAAAAAAAAAAAGAAAAGAAAGAGCATACTCTAGAATAGGTTATATAGGTAGAGGTGTGTCAAAAGAAGTATGATTTGTATATTAGACAAGTTGAAAGATTGCAAAAAATTATAAACTCTAAAACCCTCATCAATCTCAAGAGGAAACCCTTATAACCTAAGAGGATTGGACTAGGTATCACATCAGTGACTTGAATCGGTATAAAAATTCTCTCATTTATTTAACTTATCATTTATATCATTTGTTATCTATTGAACAAACTTGTGAGTGAGTTGACTATCCCTTTTCGACTGTCGACCAAAAGGAAGTTTCAACTCACCCCTCTTTTAATTATTAGATTTTTTTTAAAAAAAAAAACTTCCAATTTCATGTCAAAATTAAAGGAACTGACTCTTAATATTCAAACATTGCCACAGTGGTGCTAACGAAACAAAAAGTTTAGGTTTACCTTGTACATGTGACGAATGCTGTGTCATCACTTTTTCCCCAAGACTGAGTGGCCATTTTTGCTCCACAATGACGCACAAACAAAGAAAAAAATCCAAGTAGTACCTATATATCACACAAATTTTGTGTAATAAACTTTAATTTCAAATTAAAAAAATCATGTTCAAACTTTATAGAATGAAAACAAAATCTAATAAAGAAGCGACAATTCTCCTTTTCGGGAAAAACGTGTAAGAACTTATACAGTAAAATAGATATGCTTTTACTCATGTATCACTCGTATAAAGAAGTCAGGAATGGAGTAAAAGCCGGTTATGTAAGCAACGAGTATAGTTATGAACAACCATGACTATCTAATCATCCTGGGGTTATGTTATAATTAATTAATTACCTTTTTATATAATCTATTTATACTTTTGACGTTATAGTTTTCAAGTCTACATTAACTATTTTCTCTTTTTTATCTTTTTGTTTCTATACACATACTTTCACCTATATCTATACAATTACCTCAAGAGAAACTTATCATTACAATATACTTTGATTTGGATGTCTAACATTAGAATTTCAACTTTTAAGATGCATTGTTTATCTTTTTCTTGTTCATTTTATATGAGCTCTTTATCATTATTTTAAGTGAATTCAGTTAAAACTTTATTAATTCACATGTACGATTTTTAAATACTATTTTATAAAAAATTCATAATATTTCTTGGTTTGTTAAATTTGCTTCTTGGTTGGTATGACAACTCTAATCACATCAAAGACTATCAAAATCTATCATTCGTTATCAAGTAGGCATTTGAAGGTAAAATTGAATTGCATTTAATCAGACATTTTGAAATAAATATTTACAATTTGAATGTACTTTTTTAAAATACGAAATAAAATTTAAATGAATATTATATAAAAAAAAACCAAGGATAAATTTGAAATATATATATTTAAAAATGAAGGTAAAAATTATTTTTTTAAATATTTTCCAAGTTAGGTTATCTTGTCAATTTTTATGGTCAAATATTGATTTTTAAATAAAGTAAAACAATCTCATATCAAACTGGTTCTAAGTAACCTTATGCGATTTTTTGAAATTATTATCTCAAAATACACGAGTAAAAGCATATCTACTTTACTGTATAAGTTCTGACAGGTTTTTCCTGAAACGGAGAATTGTCGCTTCTTTGTTATATTTTGTTTTCATTCTATAAAGTTTGAACATGATTTGTTGATTTGAAATTAAAGTTTATTACACAAAAATTGTGTGATATATAGGTACTACTTTGATTTTCTTTTTCTTTGTTTGTGCCCGTTGTGGACCAGAAGTGGCCCCTCACTCTTGGGGGAAAAAGGGACGACGCAACATTTGTCAAGCATACATGGTAAACCCAAAATTTTTGTTTCGTTTGTACCTATGTGGCATTGTTTGAATTTTAAGAGTCAATTCCTTTAATTATGACATGAAATTTGAAGCTTTTAAAAATAAAATCTGATAATCAAAAGAGGGGTAAATTGAAATTTCTTTTGGTCGACAGTCAAAAGGGGATAATGTCACGCCCCCGAGAGGAGACCCAACACGTGGCCGGCACTCAGAGACTATTGCTAGCCCCCAAGCGAACCACTTGGACTCATCACATTCATGCAATCATACATTTTTACTAATCAGCGGAAGACATATGAAAATAAATTGACATATCTCATCATCTAATCCCAAATAAATATATAAAGAAAGACTAGCAGAAAGAAACTAGCTCACAAGTCTCAATACCATATTTGACTCTAGTCTACGAAGCCTCTATCACTATGAAGTGGTGCCAATGACAGACCCATGACTACCTCAATCAAAATCAGACTAAGCAAAAGCAACTAGATGAAAAGGGGTGATGAACCCTCCGAAGTAGGGAGGCTCACGAAGTTGTTGAATGTGTCAAGATCCTCAACGGTGCATCTGTTGATGACCTTTATCCTGCAAATCTACATCATAAAATGACACAGTCCAAAAAGGGGACATCAGTGCGTGGAATGTACTGATATGTAAAATAGCTGAGTGAAATCGAAACAGGTAGAATAATGTAGAAACAATAGTCAACATAAAAAATAGTAACAATCAACATGTCAAATGTCTATCTATAGCATGAGTAAAGAGTAGACAAGTGACCTATTAACCAATCAACTCATTAATCAAATCAGACTCAACTCGGAGGGAATCATCTCAAAGGAACTCAACTCAACTCATTTCATCTCATCTCGACTCAGAGTACTCGTGGTAGGAACTTTCTGGGAGTTTCTCCTATCCAACAACAATCACTTATAAGTAAGTGTTTGTACAACAATCACGCTGATATTGCCACAACCGTCCTATACTTGCCAGGTAGAAAATGAATCGAAACCACATGGACAAGTCCAAATGGAAACAATAAATAATAAGTCCTCTATTGATTTCAGAGACTCCTAACCAAAGGGGACCTCATCATAAGATGATAGGAATGGCCCTGATCCTCACCTATGCTCGACTACGTAGTTTGACAAGTGCGAGTTAGTTTAGTTCTTACTCTTTCGGTGCTCGATACTCTTCTCATGTCTCAATGCTCATAAAACAATCCATCCAATCAAACTATCTCAATCCAATTGTCTCAATCAGCCTCATAGAGGGAAAATCTCTCAATTAATCTCATAGAGACTCTACCCATCTCACAAATCAATACTCAACCAACAACTTGAGGATTAGAACAATCATTAGGGATCAATCGAATAAACCCATCTTTAGAGTTCATTTATGGAGACTCGAGGGGCTATCAAGTTCTACTAACTCATCATCATTCTCACCTCACAATCACAACCACTATCAATTATTCTCACTCCGGGCTCTAGACTTAATCCCTATCTTATTTCATGCAATCTTTAAGAAATTAATAAATAGGGCTTGTGCAATAATTCATG
Organism: Solanum clarkiae; assembly: GCA_011800125.2. Lineage (NCBI taxonomy): Eukaryota > Viridiplantae > Streptophyta > Magnoliopsida > Solanales > Solanaceae > Solanum > Solanum clarkiae. The sequence continues at coordinate 9,761 of JAABOM020059262.1, forward strand.
TAAAACATTTAGTTCTAGAAGAGAGTTTATGATGATCATCAATATATAAAAATACACATAAAATTTATAACTTCTCAAGAAAATAATGAAGAATTCATATTTGTAGACTAAAGAACCTTCAACTCTCATCTTAAGACCATCTATGGGATACATGGGAGAAGAATCCCATGCTTTTAGTTTAGCCTTACATACCTGGGTGAAGATTATAATAATCTTCTTCAAGAAGTGGACTCGAATTTCAATCTCCCAAGCTTGCTTGTCTTTTCTCTCAAGATTTTCTTGCATAAGAACTTAAGGAAAAATGGGTTTTTGAAACCCTTAATCAGCATAAAACAACTTTTAAAACACGTTTTAAGACTTAGGATAGGGTGGGGAATGACCAAAAGGCCCTTCCCGAAGTAAAAGAAAATTTTAAAAAATTGTACACTGGTCCGCGATGCACCAAGGGCACGGACCAGTGTATGTCATGAATTTTTCCAAAATTTCAATTCTCGTCGAAAATAAAAAAAACAACAAGTGTGTCTCCGTGCCTCCTCCGAATCGATACTATTTTGGAAGTAATTTACAAAAGTTATTTTTTGCTCCGATTGCTCTTAAATCAGGTCGAGACCATTTTCTGACTTAATTTTTTGCGCTGATCGCAAATCTAGTCTCGACTTTCTAATCAAAACTTTGAAAGATGCATTGTGCACATGATTACGTTCTAGGGCATTTCGATAATTTTAAGTGGTGTTACATCATCTCCCTCTTGGGATCATTCGTCCTCGATTTATGGGTAAAAGTGGACATAAAGGCATGAAAGGACTCGAAAACTATCTCAACATTCACATCTATCAATCGGTCTTTCGACTCCTCATTTTTGCACAATCTTTTCTTTAGACTCAAGAATAGACAATCATCAAGAAAGGACATTTAACTTAGCTAAGGGAAAGAAAATTTACCCTCGACATTCTCATCATTTGGCATGAATAGGCGAGGATATTCTGCTTTCATCTCTTCCTTAGCTTCCCATGTGGCCTCCTCAACTAATTGATTCCTCCACATGACTTTAACTAAGGCCATCTCTTTGGTTTTCCTTCACTCCAATGCTCTCCACAAGGATTACCAAGTTAGGATCTTCCAAATATTTCTTCAACATCTACACGTGAAACACCGGATGGATACCATCTAACTCGAGAGGTAAGTCTAATTCGTAGCCGAGCTTCACAATCCTCTTCACAATTTGATAGGTCCAATATAACGTGGACTCAGTTTACCCTTCTTCCTAAATCTCATGACACCCTTCAGAGATGACACTTTCAAATACACCCAGTCATTTACTTCAAACTCTAAATCTCTCCTCCTCACATCAGTTTAAGATTTCTGGCGACTTTGCACAGTCTTCAATCTCTCTCTGATAATTCTAACCTTCTCCATTGCTTGATGGACAAAGTCAGGCCCGATCAACTCTGCTTCTCAAACCTCAAACCACTCAATTGGTGATCTACATCTCCTCCCATATAAATCTTCATAGATAGCCATCTGAATGTTTGCATGATAACTATTATTATATGCAAACTCAATCAACGGTAGATGCTCATCCCAATTTCCCTTGAAATCAAGGATGCAGGCTCTCAACATGTCCTCTGACGTTTGAATTGTGCACTCTGCCTGACCATCTGTCTATGGATGGAAGGATGTTCTCAAATTCACTTTCGTACCCAATCCTTTCTGAAACAATCTCCAAAATTGGGAGGTGAATTGATCTCTTCTGTCCAAGATGATGGAAAAGGGAACCCCATGTAACCTCACAACCTCTTGAATGTACATCTTGGCATACTCCTCTATCGTGTTAGTTGTATTAACTGCTAAGACGTGGGCTGATTTAGTCATCCTATCCATAATCACCCATATCGAGTTGTGTTGCCTTCGATTCGGTAGACCAGTAATGAAGTCCATGTTGATCATCTCCCACTTCCATTTCGGAATCTCAAAGTTTTGGGCTAATCCACATAGCCTTCACTTGCTAATAGTTTAGGAACATGAAACAAATTCAACAATATCTCGCTTCATTCCACTCCACCTATAGACTTCTCTCAAGTCGTGGTACATTTTGGTAGAGCCAGGATGAATGGAGTATCTAGTGTTGTGGGCTTCATCCATGATTCTATCTCATACACCATCAACATATGGGATGCACAATCTATGTCATGACCCAAGCCTAGGCCTAGACGTGACCGGTGACTGGGAAACCCGAAGGAACCCCAAACAAGCCTCATAGCATATCATTATACATCCTTGATCGCGAAAATAATTAAATGACATTTGAAGAATGGAAAAAAGGGCAAAATGGACTAAGGAGAACTTATCATAATATAGAGTCAAGATATAATAGAGTCAACCCATAGCATAAATACATAGCTTTATCCAACAACACCTCTATTACATAGATAATGGGGGGGGGGGACAAGACAAACAACCGGGCTCACCCTCATAGTCATAAGTATACAATAAAGTTAAGAGAATCTTAATACATAGTGTAAGAGAATAGTCCTTGTCTCCGGAATGGAGAACTCACCAAAGCTAACTTGAACAATCCATCTGGCCACAAGAAGAATCAATAGGAGCTTCGGTCCCTACATGGTGATATCATGTAGGCAAGAGTATGCGTTAGTAAATTTGAATGTACTAAGTGTGCGGGATGCAATGCAACAATAAACAAGATTCATAATCAAAATGCATACATTAGACAATAGGCACAATATAGCAATATGGCATGTATGATCGATGCATAAGTAAAACATGCTAGGATAAATCATGTTTATATAAAATATCATATATGTAGAAGAGACCAAGTGAGCTACTCCCCAACTCCAAGGCACACCATTATTTGAATGGTGATTGAGGCTTGATATCCCCTCAACAAGGCATCCGAGGCTTGACACCCCCTCGACAAGGTGATTGAGACTTGGTACTCTCTCAACAAGGTGGTTGAGGCTTGCTAACCCCTCAACAAGGCAACTGAGGCTTGACACCCCCTCGTCAAGGTGATTGAGACTTGACACCCTCTAAACAAGGTGATTGAGACTTGGCACCCTCTCAACAAGGTGATTGAGGCTTGGTACCCCTCAACAAGGCAACCAACTTGCAACATCATAGCTATTTTTCAGGAATTCAACACATGTACAACATACTTTCATCATCATAAAGTCATCATATACCTACATTTTCTCTCATCATTATACATCATGTGCATACCATTGTTTCATCATC
>JAABOM020059263.1:0-48640 GCA_011800125.2 Solanum clarkiae
CAATAACTAGTTAACTTCCTATAACCAACTCCAACTAACTATTAACTATCTTCTAACTACCATCTAATGATTCAATAAATCTAGATAGTAAAAAATTTCAATCTAGACAGATATTAAAGTAGATACTTGCACAAGCATAGAGGTTGCAATTGGTAGGATGGGTCAAATTTGAGTGGGTTATGATGGATCAAGACAATAAACAGGTCAAAACACACCCAACTCGAATCTGCTTAGATCAAAATGGATTATATCTACGGGTGTTTATAGTTTGGACAAAAATCGATCCATTCGAACAAAATCGATTGGATAAACTGATTTTATTTTGGTTTTGATTTGATTTGGTTTTAAATTTTTAAAAGTCTATAGTATTTGGTTTGAGTTTGAATTTTTTTGGGAAAACTGAAGAAATAACCAAACCGAACCGACAACTTATATTCATATATTTTATAATTATACATACATAATACATTCTTTATAAAAATAATTTTTATTTTTTAATCTACTTATGAAAATATAAATGCTCAAAATGACAACATTTTATCTTATTAATTTCATGTATATGAATGTCTATAACAATTTTTGGTAGGACTAGAAATGTCACTAGCTCTTTTGTTTAGGCCAAAACGATGAATTTTGAAACTTTTTCATGCTAAATTTAGTGATTGAAAGTTCTATAATATCAGTCGATTGAACTATTTTTCGTTTTGAATGGATTGTTGTTACTTTTTCTTCATTTTAAATGTATCATTGCTTTTATATTTGTATATGGTTAATAACCGAATAATCAAACCAAATTGAACCAAAATCGATAACAACTAAACCGATAAATGTATATTACAATTGGGTTAGTTTGGTTTTGAGTATAGTAAAGGGATGTTTGGTAGGAGGGATTAGAAGATTTAATCTAGGAATTATGAGATGGTATTATTTAATACAATATTTGGTTGGATTTTTAAATCATGCATAATTAGAAGTGTCAATACGGGCCGGCCCATCCCATTCGGGTTAGCTCTTACAGGCTTTGAAATTTGACAGGCCAGGCGGGGTTGACCCCTTTTTTTTATCGGCTAGAAAATAGCTAGCCTAATCCATTTGTACGTGTGTCGTGGACTTTGCCGAGCCCCCACATTTTTATTCTTATATTTTTTTAGTCAATTTTTAAATTAAATTATAATTTAAACATATTAAAATAAATAGCAACAAGATAATATTACATAGTATTAATGTTACTATTACTCCCTCCGTTCATCTTTACTTGTCCACTACACTATTTTAAGATGTCCAACAATACTTATCCACTTCATGAAATCAAACGATAATTTGAAACTTAATTTTTAGTTTACCCTTATCATTAATTCTAGTAGTTGTTTTCTTGTTATATTTTTCAAGGCATTATAATTGTTATATTCAAAAGGTGATTTAGTAAAATTACTCATATTATTTACTGTTTCTTAATCCATGTGCTAAATCAATAAATGACAAGTAAAGATGGATAGAGGAAGTACATATTATAAAAATATAATTTATATCTAAATTTTAATATTTAAAAATTTTAAATGAACTTTGAGTTTGAACTCTTATTATCTGTAATACTCAATTTTATTTTATTTTTAATTATTTTTAATTCAGCCCACAGGCCGGCTCAACTCATATTGCAAAATCCCCACAAATCATCAGGCTTATTTAGGCTAGGTTAAAAAGCTCATTTTTTAAATGAGCTCCAAAAATCTTAGCCCAGCCTTGTTAATTCACGGCCCAACCAGCCTAGCCTATATTCACGGCTCTATGTATAACTAATTCATGGTATTAGTTAATACCACATACATGAGATTAATTAATACCTTCCATTTGGTGGTATTAGCTAATACCTAGGATTAATACTATGGATTAAAAACACAAAGATAAAAATATTCATCAAATTCTTTTACATTTTTTATTTCCTTGATTTTATATTTTATATTTGTAGTTTTGTGCCAGTAAATTTATTTAAATAAATTAGCTTATAAAATTTATTTATTTGGGGGTTCATATTTTCTTAATATAAAAAAAAATTATCATATTAAATTTTTAAATTTTATTTATTTGTAGTTTCGTATTTTTCATAATTCACAAAAAATATTTTGACATGTCAGTTTTTTTTTATAACTAATTTTGGTTGAGTGATTTTATTGATACAATATAAAGTTCAATGATGTTAGATATATTCTCAAAGTTGAATGACCTCGTAAGTAGAGGTGTCATTAGATATTGTGTCATGGTTTGTCTATGATTTTGGAGTTTGACTCTTCTAACGTTATTATTATTATTATGAATGGTTTCCCTTAGTCCCTTTTTCTTTTTCATTTATTTGACTCTTGTGTTTATTTAATTTTCTTCCGCAACCAAAGATATGTACTTGATATGTTAAGAGGCTCGTTTGGCTTGTCTTCAGGCTTCTCATTCTTGTGTCATGTCTAGGCCCTAGACTTGGGTCGTAAAAATCCCAATTGTGACATCCCTTCTCTCCCACTTCATACCTCGGAACGCACCCTTCTTAGACAAACATGGTATCAAAGCACTAGATTGTTAATGCCCTCGAAATCCAATACACCACATCGATTAGAGTCTTGTTCATGGTTATGAAGCGTGCCACAACTATGAGTAAGAGGTTATGAGGCATTTTGGGAAATATTTCACTTCTTCATGATCTATGTCGTGCGATAGAGTTAAGTCCTCTAGGGTTTATTCCTGATGCTTAACCATAACATTTCAGAAAATGTCTCAAGCTATTAAGGGTGGTGGACAACATGATGACCTATGAAACATGGAGGTTTGCAATGCGTTATACCTATTGGCCAAAGCGGTGACGCTTAACTCAACCAGCGGGCGGGTGCCCCCGAGATTGCGAATGATAAGAGGGGGAAGAGAAAGACTAAGAGAGCCTGAGTTGTGGGTGTTTCATCTTCGTCAAGACTACTAGTACCCAGGTACAAAAAGAAAAGGGTCCATTTCACCATTTGTCAAGGGAGTGGCAGCAAGCATCAATGGGAGTTTTTAGTGGGCACTAAGAGTTGTTTCAAGTGTGTCAGTGTTAGGCATAAGATGACAGATTGCCCGCTGGCCTCAAAGGAAGGAAGAAGAAGGGTTCAATGTGAAGGTGGCAATGGTGGGAGAAATAACCCCAAATGTCAAAGGTGTGGGAGGAACCATGGTTGTCCATGCCAGAAGAAAACCAATGCTTGTTACAGTAGTGGTGAAGAGGGTCACAAGATAGTCGATTATCCATATGCTCGAAAAAGGGATAAAAGTGGTCATATTGATCAAAGAGCTCAGGAAGTCAAATAAGGGAGTGCCCCATGACATAATTAATTTTATGCTCTTCAAGGGAGGCAAGGGATGGATGAGGTGCCTGATGTCACTATGTGCACGTTAAAGATATTCTATTTTTGAGGTGCATGCTTTGATAAGTCCGGGTGACACTATTCTTTCATTATTCCTTTTATTGCTAATAAGCTCTATGTGTGTCCCGAATTGCTATGTGAACTTTTTTGGTGTCTACCCCCATTGATGAGTCTATCGTTGCTAGAAAGGTCTATAGGGAATTGTCGCATGTTATTATTGCATAAAGTTTTGTTTTGTGATTTTGTTGGACTTGGCATGGTAGGTTTGAGTTTGTACTTAGATTGATTGTTTACATGCATATCATGCTTCCGTTGATTGTAGAACCCCTAAGGTTAGATTCCAACTCCCTAATGAGTTCGTACTTGAGTGGGAAAGTTGTAAAGTGGTAATTAAGGGTAGATTCATTCCTTGTCTTAAGGCCCACATTATTCTTTAAGGGTTGCATTTACCATCTCGTAAGGATTAGGGATGTTGAGTCTAATTTCATTCCTATTGAGTCAGTTCCGATGGTCAATGAGTCGTTCCTGATATGTTGAATTTTTGGTAATGTCTTTTTCTTGACTGATGCCCCGGCTATCTTTATGGATCTCATGAATAGGTCCTTGAACCCTACCTTGATATGCATGTAGTAGTATATGGACGATATATTAACTCATTTCGAACTAAAGAAGAGCTTGTGAGTCATTTGAGGGTGATGTTGCAAATCTTGAGGTCGTCTCCCAAGGGGGAGATAATGTCCTAGGTACTAAGGTAGGCTATGTGCGCTTGTGTTGATGGTTGGGTTCACTTGAATGTCTCATCCATAAAGGGTGTGATCCGGTTTGGCAAGAAAAGGAATTCATCCTATGGTTTGTGGGTCCTTATCGGGTGTTGAGCAAAATTTTGTAGAGTTGCTTATGAGTTGGAATTGCCTAGGAAAAATGGATACGGTTCATCCGTCTTTCATGTATCTATGTTAAGGAGATGCATTTGTGACCAAAGTTCTATAGAACTCTTTGAGGTTGTGGGTGTTATGGAGGATGAATTGACCTATGAGGAGTTCCCGGTGGAGATATTGGATGGACATGTAGAAAGGTTGAGGAACAAAGATATAACATCTGTCCACGTCCTTTGGTGGAATCGTCAAGCTGATAACGTCACTTAGGAAGTCGACGTGGACATGAAGCAGGCAAATCCGTACTTCTTTCATTCTATTCAAGTTTAAGATAGCAAACTAAGTCCCTTCTACGATTTTAAGTCTTATGTTTCATCCCTTATGACATTTTGCATGCATTCATGTTTATGTTGATAAGTTTATGGTGATTTTTGATATTCAAATTGAGATTTTTGAAAATGATGTTTAAATGCATTCGTTGCATCCATGTCGGGCTGAAATCTTCATGATAACTTCTCTTATGTACATTTCTTTGACATTTGGGGATGAATGTTCCCAAGGTGGACATGTTGAAACACCCCAAAAATGTACTTCAGAAATGCCCACAATTGTAATTTTTATAAATCTCAAACTCCGCCAATGGCATCAAAAATCAGACTTCATACTCTTGATCAAGGGAAAAATTGAGTGGAAAATGGGTATAACCCGAATTTTAGAAGACCCATAACAAAAAATGATTTTCGCTAATTTTTCAAAAAAAGTGGAGATCTGTGCCCTGGCCGCGATGCACCAGGGGCGCAGAGTAGTGTAAAAGTTGCCTTCTCATTGGTTCTGCATTAGATGAAAACACCTATACTTAGTCATTTTTCAACTATATATCACTTAAGACCCTCTCCAAGACTTAACCAAATATCTCATTTAAATTTCAAGGATTTCAAGCCTAATTTTGTATCTCAAGGATTCTCTTCAAGCTTCAAGTTCTCTTGAAGCTCGTCTCAAGAAAACCCAAGCTTAAGGTATATGGGTTTTATCCATTGGGTCCTTTCACCCATGGAGCCCAATCTTTCTTTTTATGAAAAATTGCATGATTTCAAGTTGTATTACCTATGGGTATCTCTTATTATAAATATTGAATGAAAGTTATGTTGGGGATTTATCAAGTATTGTTGATTACTCATGAATATCTATTCTAACCTTATACTATGAGTTACTTAGGTCTATTAAGATTATGCATGATTTGATCTATGAAAACTATAAACTATGATGAACTTTTTATATTGATTTCATGATGACCAATTTGGGGTTTAACTATAATATTGGTGGGTTGATTTTGAATTAATATTACTCCTTTTGTTTACTCTTGAATTGCATGATTTTGAACAAATATCATGTGCCTACCAAGTGTTTGATAAAATTAGATGACAAAATTCTCAAGTAGTTTTTGATGATCTATTGCATGATTTTACTAGTCTCGATTGTTGATGAGTTATTGAGTTCTTATGCTAAGATTTATGCTCTTGTGAATTGTAAATCCTTCTAAATGAGGTTATGAACTATGTTATATGTCTTACCTTCTAGTACAAGGCAAATTTCTACATGAAGGGGTTATGAACTATGTTTATATGCCTCACCCTCATGTACGAATCAGTATCACTTACTATCTTATATCTACATGAAGGGGTTATGAACTGTGTTGTATGTCTCACTCTCATGTACGATTTAATGTTATTCAATATCTTACACTCATATGAAGGGTTTATGAACTATGTGGTATGCCTCACCCTCATGTGCGATTCAATATTTTGTATTATCTCTTGCTTATATCTAGGGGCTGTGACCTATGCTATTTCTCTACCCCCATGTACTATCTATTATCTCTTGCTTACATGTAAGGGTTATGACCTATGTTATTTCTCTATAGTTATGTACTACCCATTACCTACTAGAAGTGGTTATGACCTACGCTATATCCCTAATCCTTTAGTACAAAGTAGTTGGATAATCTATTCATGTTACTATATGGTGTTAACCAAGATATGCAAGTATGATTATTCTTAAGCATGTTTCATCCTACGCATTGATTATACATAGCATATTGAGCTTATGTTCATTGAATATGATTAAGCATATTGTTATTATGGCTTATGATTCTTGTTGCATTGCATCCTAAACACTTAGTAAATTCAAAAATACTAACACATATTTTATGTCTACATGATATCACCATGTAGGGACCGGAGCTCCACTTGATCATCCTCGTTCTCCACGTGGCTAGGTTGGTTATTGTGAAAAAATCTAGTTGGTGAGTCCTCAATTCCAAGAGCGATATCTATTCTCATTCATGCTTTATAGAGACATGCTCTTATGTTAAATACCTATTTAAATGAGGGTAAGCCCGAGAAGTGTCTTGTGTCATGGTTTGTCTATGGTTTTGGAGTTTGACTCTTCTTACACTATTATTTTTATTATGAATGACTTCCCTTAGTCCCTTTTCCTTTTTTTCATTTATATGACTCTTGTGTTTGTTTAATTTGCTTCTACAACCAAGCATGTGTACTCGATATGCTAAGAGGCTTGTTTAGATTATGTCTGGGCTTTCCATTTGCAGTGTTGCATCTAGGACCTAGGCTTTGGTCGTTACAGAAATGGGTTCAAAAACACTTTCTAGGCAAAAACAATCTATATTAGTCATGGGTCAAGTTTAAGAGGGACAGGAAAAAGTGTAAAATACCCCTTGAAAAAATAAAAGTTTTGAGCTACAGTAAATCCAGTTCGCATCGCGGACCTGTTCGCTCCCTGCACATTATTTTACAAAAAAATTTTGATCAATTTCTAACTCAATAGAAAATATTAGAACCAAACTTAAATGAAGATCTGTGACAGGTCCATGGAGAGGAGGTGTCGAGCACCTAGCTGAAAATTCCATCTTTATCCCAAAAGGTTATCTTTTGTTCTGGTTGGCTAGAATTCCACCAAGACCATTTTACCATTCAATATTTTGTGCTGATTGTGATTTCGGTCTCAACTTTTTCAAAAAAGTTTTGGATAATTTGTTATACAAGTTATCCTTTGTCTAGTGGTATTCTTATAATGATCTAGTTGGTCATTTTTGGCTTTATCTATTAAATTTATTTTTTTACCCTTATATCAGTTGCTTTGAGCCTACTTTGAATATTTGAATTGTTAGAATTGAAAACCTGAGTTTTAAAAGTTGAAAATTTGAGTTTTGGTCTTTTAAAGGCTCAAGTTATTGAAAAAGTGTCGTTTTGTGTCATTCTACATTTCGGAGGTTAGATTAGGGATTCATCAATTCTATTAGCTCTGAAATGTTAAAACTAAACTATAGGAAGTTGCAGAACTAAATTTTGAGTTAATGATATTTTTAGGCCTAAAGTTTTGATTTTAGTCATTTCTGAAACCAAAGTTTGACTTTGATCAATATTCGGAGTTTGAAAGCTTGAATCAAAATTTTGATAGTTTCCATAGTTCCGCACGGTGAAACTAACAATAAAAATGGTCTCGTCATATTTTTTAGAGTTCTCGAGGGTAGTTTTGGTAATTTGAGTTTTGATATAATTTATTAACTTGGATTGATAAATGTGGCGAGAAGGCCTTAAAACTGATTTCTGATGGTCTCGTCAATTCCAAGGCTTGTTATGTTTGTCATGAGGTTGGAACTTCTCCAATCATTGTCCACATTGGGTGTTTCCTACTTAGGCTTCAAGAGCACACGCACAAGGAGAGATAGTGCTCGTGGAGGCCCACAGGCTAGTGGTAGTCGTAGAGTTTGCTATGTTGTTCCTAACAGGGCCAAGGCAGAGGCTTATGATGCAGTTATCATATTTATGGTCTAGCATGCCACCATTCAGCTTCTATTTTACTTGATCTTGTCATGACCCAAACTAGGGCCTAAGTGTGACATGGCAAATGGGGAACCCAAAGGGACCCTAATCAATCTTTTCAACATACCACTACACATCCTTGGTCATGGAAGCAATAAAATAATAATAAGATATAGTAACAAGGGAACACGGGGCTAAAGGACATCATTCATATCATAAAACATCAAAAGAGTCAAATGGCATCAAAGCTCATAGCATCATTACAAACTTGTCCAACAACACCTCCAAACATAGAACTTAGTGGGGCCAACACAAGCAACCGTACTTACCCTCATAATAATGACAATATGTATACCAAAATATAAAAGATGTATTCTAAACATAAGCATGAAAGAAGATATATGTTGTCCACGGACATAAGGACTCACCAAAAGTTAACTTGGACAATCCGTCTAGACATGTGGAGAAGGATCAATAGGAGCTCCAGCTCCTACATGGTGATATTATGTAGGCATAGAGTATGTGTTATTATGTTTGGATGTACTAAGTATGTAGGATACTATGCAACAAGATCTAGGCAACATAGTTAAAATTCATAATGATAAGCAATAAATAGCATAATAACAATATGGCATGTATGATGAATGCTTACATAAATCATGCTTTGCAAATCATTAATCTTACACAGAACATAATATATAAGTGTCGCAAGAAACTTCAACCAACATAAAATAAGACCAAGTGAGTGAAATGACTCCAAAAAGTACCCGCTAATGTTCCTCAAAAGTGCTCAAAATCATAATTTCTATATATCTAAAGATTCTTATGTGATATCAAAAATTCAACTTCATATTGTCGTTCAGGGGGTCAAATTGAATGGAAAATTGGGTCTAAACCCTATTTAAGAGCAACTGTATAAAAATTTGAATTTCCAAAATGTCAATTTTTAGTGAGGAGTTCACACCCCATACGTTAAGCGCCAGGGAAGTGCTTTAGTGTTAATTTTGTGCAGCTTTTCAAGTTCGTTCCATGGCTTTTGTGTATTGGGCCTAAGTGTTCCTATGTGTGTAAATACCTACACTTAGCCTTATTTCACCCTCATATCATTCAAGACATTCCTAAATACTCTCTCAAACACTTAGACAACATTTCATCTCCAAATTTCAAGCCATATAACTCATCCGAATCTTAAGGTTCTCATTTAATCTTCAAGTCTCCATCTACAATTTTTTTTTCAAGGATTCTCCAAAGTCAAGGTAAGTGGGTTTCTTTCATGGGTTCCTTAAAACCATGATGCGCAAGCTTTCTTTTACATAAAAATTGCTTGATCTAAAGTTGATTTCCTCATGGGTCTTGGTTATTATGAATTTCACTACACACTATATTGGGGTTTCATGAAATTGTGGTTGTTTTAGCATGTTTCGAGCTATGAATCTTATGTCTATTGTGAGATTTGATAAAGGATTTTGATGCATATTACTTGAGGGTGTTACCAAATATCTATTTATGGTTTTAGATTAAATTTTCTAGCATGAATCCACTCTTGAAATGGATGGCTTTACACTATCCCTACACACTCGCCAAGTGTTTGATAAAATATCTGAGTTATGATTTCTTGAGGAATTGAAGGTTTAATGCATGTCTTATGAGTTGAAAGACTTTATGATGATGAAAGGAATGTATGTATATGATATTATCTCTATAGTGTGGGGGAAATGACCAAGCCTTACTGGAGGGGTTGTAGAATCGAGTAACCTTATTGAGGGGTTTGTACCTCGATCGCCTTGCTCGAGATGTGTAGGCCCATGCAACTATGTCGAAGGGTTTGTACCTTGATAACCTTGTTGGGGTATTTGTACCTCAGCAACCTTGTTGAGGGGTTTATACATCAACATGTTGAGGGACTTGTACCTCATCAACCGATTGAGGGGTTCTTACCTCAGTCGCCTCTCCAAGGGGGTGGTAGGCCTTGGATATTCACTAATAATGGTCACTCCTTACACATGTATTATATTCTATATAAGTATGATTTTACGTCAAGTATCATTCATACACGTCATATTATTATATATTACTCATTGCCTATGCTTATGCATTTCGATTATGTTACTTATCTCTTATTGCATCATATCCTACATAGTTATTACATTCAAATGTACTAACACATACTCTATGCCTACGTAATATCACCGTGTAGGAATCGGAGCCCCACCTGAGCATCCTACTCCACGTGGCTAGTACGATTTCTCACAAGCTTATTGGTGAGTCCTCCATTCTGGGGACGATGTTTATGATTTTATGCTATGTTCTAAGACTATCTTTTTTGTGTATGTATTGACTATAAGGGTTATCCAGGTTGCTTGTCTTGACAACCACTCTTATCTAGGTAGTAAAGGTATTGTTGGACATACTATGTACCTATGCTATGAGCTTTGGCTCTCTTGTTCTTGATATTTATGTTATGAAGTTTACCCTTAGTCCCTTTCGCCCTTATTTCTAATCTATTATGTCATTTACTTGATTGTGCGACCAATGATGTATAACGATATGTTAAGAGGCTTTCTTGGTGTCCCTTCGGATTCTCCATGCACGATTTCATATCTAGGCCCTAGGCTTAGGTCGTGACAAACTTGGTATTAGAGCATTAGCTGTTTAGGTCCTCGACGTCCAGCATACCATGCCAATTAGAGTCTTATTCATGGTTGTGAAGCGCACTACGACTATGAATAGGGGTTATGAGGCGTTCTAGGAAATGTTTCACTTCTTCATGATCTATGTCATGTGATAGAGTTAGATCCCCTAGTGCTTATTGCTAATCCCTAACTGTTACATTTCATGACATGTCTCAAGCTACATAGGACAGCGATATATCGAATGCGGAGGTTTACAATGTTTATGAGTATTAGCCAAAGCAGTGGCAAAATTGATGACTCATCTCAATCCACGAGTGCTCCCGAGACTTCAAATGGTAAAAGAAGGGGTAGTAAGGCCAAGAGGTCCTATTTTCAAGAAAGTTCCAAAGTCTCAAATATAGAGATGAAGCTATGCCTCCAACATGTGGTAAGGTGCATAGAGACCCATGTTTTAGAGGCACCAATGCTTGCTTCGATTGTGGTGAAGAGGGGCATAAGAGAAGGGATTCTCCTCGTAGATGCCATAAAAGTAAAAGGGGTAATGATGGGGTAACTCTTCGTAGATGCCCAAAAGGCGGGAGGAATTATACTGTGCATGTTGGAGGAACACGGGTGCATGCTTTGGGTGCGGTCAGATGGGCCACAAAGTTCCAAATTGTCTACATGCTCACAACAAGGGTAAGGTTGTCATCTTGATCAAGGGGCTCAAGGAGGGGATAAGGTGCTCGATGTTGCTACCGGTATGTTGAAACTTTCTTTGGTTTTAATGTGTATGCCCTGATTGGATCGCATGCCACTATCTCTTTCATTATTATTCCTTATTGCTAGTGGGCTTCAAGTGTGCCCGAGTTGTTGTGTGAAAGTTTAAAGTTTGTCCCCCTTTGTTGAGTCTATTATTGTTAGAAGGTTCATAGGTATTGTCCTGTGTCCATATTGCATTAGGTCTTGCCTTGTGACTTGTTGGGTTTGCTATGGTGGATTTTGACATCACACTTGGGATAGATTAGTTGCATGCTTATTGTGTCTCCATTGATTGTATGGCCCGTAGAGTGAGATTCCAATTCCCGAATAAACCCGTCTTTGAGTGGGAGGCTTATAATATGGTTGTGAAGGGGTAAGTCCATTTCTTTTCTTAAGGTAAAATTGATCTCTAAGGGTTGCGTTTATCATCTTGTAAGAATTAGGGGCATTTTATTTAAGTAACTTCTATTGAGTTATTTCCAGGGATCAATGAGTTAGTGAATATCCTTTCCGATTTTTTGAATTTGGGGTGGTGCCTTTTTGTTTGACTTAAGCACTAGTTATGCATATAGGTCTCATGAATAGAATCTTTAAACCCTGCCTTGCTATGCTTGTGATGGTCCTTGGTGGTGATATGTTTGATTATCTCCGAGAGTGAGGAGAAGCATGTTAGTCATTTGAGGGTAGTGCAATAAAGTTTAAGGAAGAAGGTTGGGTGATAAATAGGAGAAATGGGACTTTTGGTTATAATTGGTTGCCTTTCTAGGTCATGTCGTGTTAGGTAATGGCATCAAGGTGGACCCTATTGAAACGATGGTGATTAGAGATTAGCCTAGACCATTGACCCCGTCAGATATTAGGAGCTTCTTGGCCTTAGCAGGTTACTATTAGAGATTTGTGAATAGGTTGTCTTCTATTGTTTCTCCCATAAGTAAATTGACTCAAAAGAAGGCTAAGTTTGTGTGGACCAATGAGTGTAAAAGGAGTTTCCAAACCTTGAAAGATAAGCTTGTGTCTGCTCCTATATTGTCACTAGCGGAAGGGCTAGAGTTTTTTGTTGTGTATTTTTATGATTCTAGAGTTATTTTGGGTTGTGTTCTAATGCGAAATGGTACGGTGATAACCTATACCTCTTGGCAACTTAAAGTGCATGAAAAGAATTATCTTAATCATGATCTTCAACAAGCCGCCATGGTACTTGCATTACAGATATGGCATCACTATTTGTATAAGGTGCATTTGATGCGTTCACTGATCATAATAGTATCCAAAATATCTTCACTCAAAAAGATCTCAACTTGAGACAAAGTAGGTGGTTATAACTTTTTAAGGAGTATGATATGAGTGTGCATTATCATCCCGGTAAGGCTAATATGTTGGCGGTTACTTTGAGTAGGATATTTATGGGTAGCCTAGCTCATGTTGATGATGGTAGTAAACAGGTGGCAGGAAGGTCCATTGATTGGCTAGATTGGGGGTTAGGTTGGAAGAGGTTGATAATGGTGTTGTTGTTGTTGATGGCTCTGAATCTTCATTGATTGAAGAGGTGAAAGCTAAGCAAGAACTTGACCCCGCCTTGTTAGAGTTGAAGACATGGGTGAGAGATAGTAAGGTGGAGGTTTTCTCCCATGGGGGAGATGGGGCCCTTAGGTATCAAGGTAGATTGTGTGTGCCTAATGTTAATGACTTGAGGAGGTTGCTTTTAGACGAGGCTCATAATTCTCCTATTCTATTCACCCTGGCTCTACATAGATGTATAGAGAATTGAGGGATGTGTATTGGCGGAGAGGTATGAAGAGAGGCATTGACAATTTATATCTGGTTGCCATAGTTGCCAACAAGTCAAAGCCGAACATCAAAGGTTGGGTGGCCTAATCCAAGATATAGAGATTCCTACTTGGAAGTGGAAAGAGATTAATATGGATTTTGTGGTTGGGTTTCCCAAGGCTAGAAAGGGCTTTTATTCCATATGGGTTGTGGTTGATAGGATGACGAAATTGATTCACTTTCTACCAGTTAAGACTACATATGGGGATGAAGATTATACTAGGTTGTACATTCATGACTTGGTGAGGTTGCATGGGGTTCCTTTGTCCATCATATCCTATCGTGGTACATAATTCACTTCACACTTTCGGAGGTCCTTCCAAAGAGGTCTTGGAACCAAGGTAAAGCTTGGTACTGCCTTTCACCACCAAATAGATGGCCAAGCCAAAAGAGCTATCTAAACTCTTGAGTACATGCTTAAGTCTTGTGTATTTGAGCTTAAGGGTATTTGGGATAATCATCTTCCATTGGTAGAGTTTGCATATAACAATAGTTATCATTCTAATATTGGTATGACTCCTTTTGAGGCCTTTTATGGTAGGTGTTGTAGATCACAAGTTAGGTAATTTGAGGTAGGAGAGGTGACTTTGATGAGTCCACATCTAGTTAGGAAGGCTCTTGAAAAGGTAAGGATTATTAGAGAAAGGTTGGAAACAACCCAAAGTTTCAAAAATCCTATGTCGATGCGAGAAGGAGAGACCTCGAATTTAAGGTTGGTGATTGGATCTATTTGAAGGTTTTACCTATGAAGGGTGTGGTTCTTTTTGGAAATAAGTGAAAGTTTAAGCCCAAGATATGGGGGTCCTTATAGAAAGCTGAGGAGTATTGGTAAGGTCGCATATGAATTCGAGTTGCCTATGAATAGGGATGTGGTTCATCCAGCCCTTCAAGCATCTAGGTTCAGAAGATGTGTTGTTGACTCAAGTGCTACAGAACTTTTGAGGATGTGGGTGTTGTAGAGAATAAGTTGACTTAGGAGAAGATGTCGGTGGAGATATCGAATGGATATATGGGAAGAGTTGATAAACGAGGATGTGGTATTGGTCAAGGTCCCTTTTGGAAGAATCGACAAGTAGAAAGTGTATCTCCGGGAGCCAGAGCGGGCATGAAAATGAAATATCCGTACCTCTTTCTTCTATTCAAACTTGTGATAACACATCAAGTCCCCTTTTCTTTTTTGGTTCCAAATCTTATGTTTCAGCCCCTATGTCATTTGCATCATTCATGTTTATATTGACAAGGTTCACGGTGATTTTACAATCATGTTAAGATTTTGATGTGGTGTTTTAAGTGAGTTGTTGCATTCTTGTTGGGGCTGATTTCTTCATGATTACCCTTCTCATACACGTTTTTTTAACAGTCGGGGACGAATGTTCCAAAGTGGCAGATATTGAAACAACCACAAAAAGTACCCAAAAATGTGCCCGAAAGTGCTCGAAATCGTAATTTCCATATATCTCAAAATTCATGTGTGATATCAAAAATCTAACTTCATATTCCTTTCAGGGACTCAAATTGAGTGAAAAATGAGTCTAACCCTAATTTAAGAGAAACTGTGTCAAAATTTGAATTTCCAAAATGTCAGTTTCCAGTGAGTAGTTCGTGCCCCATATATGACATGCTAGGGGCACGCTCTAGTGTTAATTTTATGCAGTTTTTCAAGTTCGGTCCAAGGCTTTTGGGTCTTTGTCCTAAATGTTCCCACACGTGAATATACCTATACTTAGCCTTATTTCACCCTCATATTACACAAGATATTGCCAAATACTCTCTTAAACACTTAGGCAATATTTTATCTCCAAATTTCAAGTCCCAAAACTCACCTAGATCTTAAGGTTCTCATTCTAGCTTCAAGTCTCCATCTCCAATCTTCTTCAAGGATTCTCCAAAGTCAAGGTATGTGGGTTTCTTTCGTGGGTTCCTTTAACCATGATGCCCAAGCTTTTTTTTAATTAAAATTGCATGATCTAAAGTTGAGTTACTCGTGGTTCTTACTTATTATGAATTTCATTGCACTCTATGTTGGGGTATCATGAAATTGTGGTTGTTTTAGCATGTTTGAGCTATGAATCGAAGGTTTATTATGAGATTGGATAAAGGGTTTTGGTGTATATTACTTGAGGGTATTACTATGTATATATTGATGGTTTTACATTGAATTTTCTAGCATGAATCCACTCTTAAAATGCATGGTTTTACACTAGCACTATACACCTGCCAAGTGTTTGATAAAATGATCGGGTTATGATTTCTTGAGGAATCGAAGGAACTAAAGGTCTAATGTATGCCTTATGAGTTGAATAACTTTATGATGATGAAAGGAATGTATGTATATGATATTATCTCAATAGTGTGGGGAAAATGACCAAGCCTCACTATGGGGGTTGTTGGCCAGGGTAACCTTGTTGAGGGGTTTGTACCTCGATCGCATCGTTCGGGAGGTAGTAGGCCCGTGCAACTATGTGAAGAGATTTGTAACATGATAACCATTTTAGGGGGTTTGTACCTCATCAACCTTGTTGAGGGGTCTGTACCGCATAAACCATGTTGAGATCTTTGTACCTTATCAACCGACTGAGGGGTACGTACCTCAGTCGCCTATCCAAAGGGGTGGTAGGCCTTGGATATTCACTAATAATGGTCACCTTTTACACATCTATTATGTTCAATATAGTCATGATTTTACTTCAAGCATCATTCTTACATGCCATATTATTATATGTTACTCATTGCCTATGCTTATGCATTTCAATTATGTTACTTATCTCTTGTTGCATTGCATCCTATATTCTTAGTACATTCAAACTTACTAACACATACTCTCCTCATTGAAACGTTAGTATGTTTGGATGTACTAAGTATGTAGGATACAATGCAAGAAAAGATAGGCAACATAGTCAAAATGAATAATGATTAGTAATAAATAGCATAAAAATAATATGGCATGTGTGTTCAATGCTTAAGTAAATCATGATTTGCAAATCATTAATCTTACATAGAACATAATATATAAGTGTGGGAAGAAACTTCAACCAACATAAAATAAGACCAAGCGAGCTACAACTTAGAATCCCGATCTCTCCCCTACACTGAAAGAAAGGAGGAAGTTACTTGACAAGGTGAACCTCCTAAATGCCTAAGCCACTAAGCCTTATGTGAACCGGGTACTCGTCTCTAGTTCTTGGACTTGGGTACTCACCTCAAGTGCCCATATTTAGGGTACTCGTCTCTTAGAGATTTGGGGACTTGCCTCTAATCCCTTCATCTCTGGTGGCTTGTAGTTCTAGGACTTGGGTAGTCACCTCTAGTCCACTCGGTGCTAAGTCTAATCCCACAAAATATATAAGATAATCATACTTTAATAACTTGCAATAAACATAGAGACTTGGCACGAGTAGCTCTTAACATCATTGACCTCAAATGGTGAGCCTAACTTCAAACATAAGAATGGGTGATCATCAACATTACCCTTTCATTAACATCAACATCAAAGGCTCACAAGAGGTATAATCTTTGAGAAAAGCGGCTTAATCTGGCCCTACAACATCTTTCACATTTTCATGACTTAAACACATCTTTAGAAAGCCCAAAATTATCACGAAGTCCCTTGAATCATAAATCAAACAATAAATCATCAAAATTTAAGAATCCTTAAAAAGGCATTTTATTAAAAACTTGGCGGGTATGCAATGTTAGCACAAAATTATGTAATCCAAGAGTAAAATTATGCAAGAAAAATCAATGTAAAATCACCCACCAATAATTGCTAATACTCTAATGCAATACACATCAAAATACCTCATCAGATCTCAAGATAGATAATAGATTCATAGCTCAAAATATACTTAAATAGTCACACTTTTATGTAACTCCAAAATAGTTCATAGTCAAATTCACATTAAATAAGACCCATAAGTAAATCAACTTAGAAACATGATATTTATGTAAAAAGGAAGCTTGTGCACCATGGGTGAAAGGACCCAATGGTTGAAACTCACATACCTTAGCTTTGGTGAATTCCTTAATAAAGATTGGAATGGAGACTTGAAGCTTGGCTGAAATCCTTAAGAATCGGATACGTTTTGGAACTTGAAATTTGGGGTGAAATATTTGTCTAAGTATTTCAGAAAGTATTAGGGAAAGTCTTGTATGACATGAAGGTGAAATATGGCTAAGCATAGGTATTGTCACGCATGGTAAGACTTAGGACCAAAACCCAAAAGGCTCCGACCGGAACAGGAAAACTAGGCAAAATTAACAAAGAGGCGCACCCCTGGCGTGTCACTCCTAGGGGCGGAAACCTCTCTGGAAATCACCATTTTGGATTTTCAAATTTTGATATAGTTACTCTAAAATTGGGGTTAGACCCATTCCCCACTAAACTTTGCCACATGCACAAGAATATGAAGTCAAATTTTTTATATCACGCATAGATTTTAAGATATATAGAAATTACAATTCCGGGCACTTCTGAGCACATTTTAGGCACTTTTGGGGTCGTTTCAGATGCACACTCTACTTTTCATATGTTTTGATATATTTTACTTCTGATAATTATATTATGTATGAGTCACTTGCTGAGCTTTTTTGTGTTTCCACTCTGATAGGTGAATCATTAATGGTGAATCAGGTTTATGGGGGTTGTGTTGTGAGTTTTATGAGGAGACATACTATGTCTGATTTGATTTTGTTGGACATGGTAGATTTTGATGTGATATTGGGTATAGACTAGTTGTCGCCTTATCATGCTATTCTTGACTGTCATGCGAACATCGTGACCTTATTTGCCCTAATTTGCCTTAGTTGATATGGGTTGGAGCACCTATATCCTATCCTAAGGGTGTTATTTCTTACATGCATGCTTGTTGATTGATGGAGAAGGGGCGTTTGGCATATTTACCTCATGTTCAGGTTGTTTCTCATGAGTCCCCATCATTAGAGACTACCAAGGTTGCTACAGAGATTATGAATATATTTTCGACTGATTTTCCTATTGCCCCTCAAGATCGTGATATTCACTTTGCTATTGATGTAGAGGCAGGCACTTAACCCATATCTATTTCTCCTTATCAGATGGCTCTGGCTGAATCGAAGGAGTTGAAGGAACAGCTGAAGATTTTTTAAAGAAAGGATTTATTCGTCTAAAAGTATCTCCTTAGGGTGCTCTTATATTATTTGTGAAGAAGAAAGATGGCACCATCCGTATGTGCAATGACTATCATTAGCTTAACAAAGTGACCATCGAGAACAAATATCCTTTATTCATGTTGATGATGTTTTTGACCAGTTGCAGGGTACCTCTGTGTTCTACAAGATTGACGTGAAGTTCGATTACTATTAATTCAGATTTTGGGAGTCTGATATCTCGAACAGAGATTTTAGGACCCTTTATGGGCATTATGAATTTGTGGTTATGTCATTCGAGTTGACTAATGCCCTGGCTGCTTTTATAAAGTTGATGAATTGAGTGTTCAGGTTGTATTTAGACATCTTTAGATTGTGTTCATAGATGATATCTTGGTTTATTCCAAGAGTGAGGCGGATCATGTTCAGTACTTGAGGACCATACTTCAGAGATTGAGGGTAGAGAAGTTGCATGCTAATTTCTCAAGTTGTGAGTTTAGGCTTGAGCCTGTTGCATTTTTTGGCCATGTAGTGTCAAAAGAGGGTATTATGGTCGATCTGGCCAAGGTAGCAGTTGTTCATGAGTGGACTGGCCTACTTCAGTGACTGAGATTTAGAGTTTCTTTGGTTAAGCAAGGTATTATTGGTGTTTTGTTTAGGGTTTCTCATCTATAGCAGCCTCGTTGACCAGATTGACTCAAAAGGCTGTAGCATTCCAAATGTTGGATGATTGTGAGTTGAGTTTTCAAAAGCTTAAAGATTTTTTGACTTCAGCACTTATTCTTGCTTTACCCTAGGAGGGAGTTCCATTTGTAGTATATTGTGGCATTTTAGGTATGGATTTGGGCGGTGTATTGATGCAAAAAGGGGAAAGTGATAGCATATGCTTCTAGATAGTTGAAGGTGCATGAGAAGAACTACCCCACCCATGATTTGGAGTTGGTTGCAGTTGTTTTTATGTTGAAATTATGGCGAAATTACCTTTAGTGGGTGCATTGTGAGATCTTTAATGGTCAGTGGAGTCTCAAAGACATCTTTGCTCAGCCTAATCTGAATATGAGACAAGGTAGGTAGTAGGAGTTGCTTAAGGACTATGATACTTCTATTCTCTAACACCCCGGAAGGTCAATATGGTGGTAGATGCCTTGAGCTAGAAGACTACTAGTATGGGGAGTTTAGCATTCTTGAGGGTGAAGAAGAGGCCCTTAGCTATAGAGATTCAATCACTTGCTAGGCAATTGGTCTGGTTGGACGTTTCTCCTCCTCATAGTATTTTGGCATTTGTTGAGGCTAGATCTTCCTTGTTTGATAAGATATGTGCTCACCAGTTTAAGGACCCTAGATTCTGCATGATTCATGCAAAAGTGTTGAGAGGTGAGGCAAAGGTGGCTATTATTGATTATGATGGTGTTTTGAGGTTTGTGTGCCTAAAGTTGGGGATCTAGTGAGATTGATATTAATTGTGCTAGATATTCCATCTATCCGATGTGGCTAAGATGTATCATGATCTTAAACAATACTATTGGTAGTTTAGCATGAGGGTAGCTATAGTGAGTTTAGCATGAGCATCAAAGGCCTGATAGATCGATGCAAAGGATGCCCATTCCCGAGTGGAAATGGGAGAGAGTGATTATGGACTTTATTACAGGTTTGCCCATGGCCTTGGGCAAATTTTATTCAGTTTGGGTGGTTGTTGATTGATTGACCAAGTCGACACACTTCACACCAGTGAGACTAGCTATAGTACATAGCAGTTGGTTAGATTTGATATCTGGAACACTGTCAGATTGCATGGTATGCTAGCGTCTATAGTATCAACCAGAGGGTCTGTGTTCACTTCTTACTTTTAGTGTGCTTTATAGCATGGTTTGGGTGCTAGAGTGGATTTAAGTTCATATTTTCACCCTCAGCCTGAGGGTATTTCAGAGTGCACCATCTAGGTGTTGGAGGACATGATTAAGGCTTGTGTTATTGATTTTAGGGCTCAATGGGACCAGCACTTACCATTGGCAAAATTCACATATAACAATAGTTACCATTCTAGCATTTAAATGGCATCATTTGAGGCCTTGCATGGACAGAGGTATAAATCATCGATCGGATGGTCTAGTTCAGGTTCAGCTAAGGTTTTGGGTGTTGATTTACTTCAAGATTCCATGGACCAGGTCCGATAGATTCAGAGTAGACTTTTGACAACCCAAAGTCTCCATAAGTGTTGTGCTGATAACAGGGTTAAGCCTCTTGAGTTTTCTGTTGCTGATAGTGTTTTGGCGAAAGGTTTCACCTATGAAAGGTGTGATGAGATTCGGGAAGAGGGGCAATCTTAGTCCAAGACTCATTGTCCCTTTTGAGATATCAAGGAGGGTTGGTGAGGTAGTGTCCTAGATTCATTGGCCATTTTGAGATTTTGAGGAGGGTTGGTAAGATAGCCTATGAGTTGGATTTACCATCAAAATTATCTTTTGTTCATCCTATTTTTCATGTTTTTATGCTCCTCTGGTACATTCCGTATAAGTCCCATGTGATTTCTTATGACTTCGTTGAGTTGGGTCCAGATTTGTCCTTTGAAGAGGAACCTATAGTTATATCAGACAGATAGGTCCAAAGATTAGGATCCAGAGATATACCTTCTGTGAAGGTTCAATTGTGGAACCATTCTGTTATGAGGCCACTTGGGAGTTGGAGTTTGACATGCGGGCGAAATATCCTAGCCTTTTTTAGGCTTCAAGTACTCCGCTTTTCCTTATGTTTGAGGACAAACATTTTTTAGTGGTGAATAATCTAAAGACCTGCTTGGTCATTTTTGGCTTTATCTATGAAATTTACTATTTTAACCTTTAATAAGTTGTTTTGGGCCTACTTTGAACTAGTTGAATAGTTAGTATTAAAAACATGAGTTTTAAAAGTTAAAAATTTGAGTTTTGGTTTTTTGAAGGCTTAAGTTGATGAAAAGGTTTGTTTTTTATGCCATTCTGAGTTTTGGAGGTCGGATCAGGGATTCATCAATACATTAGATCCAGAATATCAAAACTGAAGTATAGAAAGTTGCAGAACTAAATTTGTAGTTAAAATGAGATTTTTAGGCCCAAAGTTGTGATTTAAGTCATTTCTGAATCCAAAGTTTGAATTTAGTCAACATTCGGAGTTTGGAAGCTTGGATCGAAATTCCAATAGTTCCAATAGTTTCGGATGGTGAAACTAATGGTAAAAATGGTCTCGTGGTAATTTTTAGAGTTTCTAACGGCAGTTTTGGTAATTTGAGTTTTGGTCTAGTTTTATTGACTTGGATTAGTAAATGTGATGAGAAGGCCTTAAAATTGATTTTTGATGATTTCGTTAAGTTTTGATACCATTAAAGTTTATGAAATTTTGAGTTGGGATGAGTTTCAGGGGTCCTTTCTGAGTAGGGAAGTTGTACCTAGGTTGCTGATATTTTGCCAATATCAGGTGCAGGCATCTTTCTACTTCACGTTCGCGGAGATGAGGTTTGCTGAGCTCTGCGTTCGTGGACTGGGTCACACGTTTGTAGAGTTGAGGCCTTTAGGTCTCTGCATTCACAAGATGGGCTTCACGATCGCAAAGTAGTATTGTACTTGGACAGTTTTAAACTCATGAAACACTATTTTAAATCCATTTTGAACTTCTTTGCTTTTTGGAGTGATTTTGAAGATACGTTTTCCAAGATTTGTGTTAGGTAAGTGTTTTTTATACTAAACTAATTGTTTTTCATAAGCTTTATCTTAATTTTATCTTTTATTTCATGATAATAAATCAACCAAAATTGGGGGTCTTGGATTATGTTTTCCAAACTTTAACTATTGATTTCTAACTCAATTTAAGGTTGATTTTAATGTATTTTCACCTATGAACTCTATTTTTGAGTAGAACATAATTTTTAAGTCAATTTCTAGATTTGAGACTTTCGAATTTTAGCCCTAATTTTGATCATTTTTCCCCTAAGCCTAAATAATGCCAATATGAGTACCAAAATGCTTCTCCTGATGAGTAGTAACTATTGTTGATAGCGGTTGATCTAACTAGATGCTCTATTTAAGGATTTAAGTTGATTGAAAGCTTTTTTGAGTGCGGTTTCTGCATTGAGATAGGTTCAGCGAACTTTTTGGGACCGAATATGTGTTATTGATCTTGTCATGTGATAATTGTGAGATTAGATGAATAATTGTGCGATTGAGTTGTGGTGTTGAAATAATGATGGAAAGTGGTTCTGGTTGAGCCGAATGGTGGTATAATCCTGATCCTATTGATGATATAAGTCAAATTATGATGAAATGATAAGGATGTGAGACAGAATGTAAGTAATTGAGACTTGTGAAACCAATAGGGAAGAGTAAAGTCTGGTATTATTGATATATATGTATGGTTGGGATCACTTTTATAGTTGCATATTTGGGATGAGTTAGGTCTGGTGTCATGGTCATACTTGCATATTTGGGATGGGTAGGTCCAAAATATTAATATTCTTGCATACTTGGGATGGGTTAGGTCAGATATTGTTGACATTCTTGATTATTGTTATATCTATGATGATCTAAAATATGATGATGGGTTGGGCATCAACTGTGACACTTGATATTATTCCTCAGGTGCATATGATAAGATTCATGCCTCAGTATTCCCGTTGTAATGCCATTTTTTGTGTATACATGGATAATGGAATTGCACTGTTGATTTATATCTATTGTGTGTGGCTTGTAACACCCGTTGATCATGAGTAGGTGGCAAGGCTGAAGTATTGTAATACCCCTTGATCATGAGTAGGTGGCAAGGTTTCAAGAATTATAAAACCTCTTGATCACGAGTAGATGTCAAGGCTGAAGTATTGTAATACCCTTTGATCACCAGTAGGTGGCAATGTTGAAGACGGTAACACCCCTTGATCACGAGTAGGAGGCAAGGATGAGACATTATAATACCCTTTGATCACAAGTAGATGGCAAGGTTGAAGCCTATAACACCCCTTAATCATGAGTAGGTGGCAAGGATGATACATTATAATACCCTTGATCATGAGCAGGTGACAAGGTCACGAGACAGTTGATGCATGGCTAGTTGCCGACAGGTAATACAACTTGAAAACATGCAATTTTCATGAAAAGAAAGATTGGGCTCCATGGATGAAAGGACCCAATGGATGAAACTCACATACCTCAAACTTGGGTTTTCTTGAGATGAGCTTAAAGGAAACTTAGAGCTTGAAGTGATTCCTTGAGTTCCAAAGTAAAGCTTGAAATTCTTGAATTTGGAATGAGATATTTGGTTGTCTTAGAGAGGTTTTTGAGAGGGCCTTGAGTGATATAAAGTTAAAAAATGGCTAATTATGGGTGATTTGACGTTTAGTTTGGCATAGGGCTATGATCCCAATGCCCTTGGGTACATAGGAAAAATCAAGGAAAAAGTTGTACTAGTCCGCGTCTGATCCGCGATGCAGACCCATCGCCGAGGAAGAAATAACATTGATCTGCACCCTTGGCGCGTTGCGGCCATGGTGTGGATACTCTTTCAAAATCATAAATTAGCGAAAATTATTCTTTACTACGGGTCCTTTAAAATCCGGGTTATACCCATTGCCCCCAAACATTGCCTCTTGATCGAGAATATGAAGTCAAATTTTCTATATCACGCACGGATTTTTAGATATATAGAAAGTACGATTAGGGCATTTCTGAAGCAAATTTTGGGGCATTTCACATAGCATCCTTTTCCAGAAATTTGCGCAAGGGGTGTGGAAGTTTAGAGAAGTCTTTTATGAACCTCCGGTAGAATCCTACATGCCCAAGGAAACTCCTCACACCCTCAACTGAGATAAGTGGGGGAAGCTTCTCAATCACCTCCACTTTAGCTCTGTCGACCTTGATCACTTTGCTGGATATTTTGAGTCCCAACACAATGCCCTCTTTCACAATGAAGTGACACTTCTCCCAATTTAGAACTAGATGGCTTTCCTCGCATCTCTACAAGACAGCACGTAGGTGCTTCAAGTAGTCCTGAAATGAGCCTCAAACCATACTAAAGTCATCCATGAGGACTTTAATAATGTCTTCCACAATATCAGAGAAAATACAATCATGAACCTTAGAAATATCGCTGAGGCGTTTCACAACCCAAATGACATCCTTATGAATACAAAGGTGCCATAAAGGCATGTAAATGTCATCTTCTTCATATTCTCGAGAGCAATTGTGATCTGATTATAGCCTAAATATCTATCGAGGAAGCAATACCAGCCTTTTCCAGCTAGTCGATCTAACATCTGATCCATAAATGGCATAGGGAAGTGGTCATTCTTTTTTGAAGCATCAAGTTTTTATAATCCATGTATACCCTCCATCTAGTGACTGACCGCATCAGGATCTACTCATTTTTTACATTTGGTACCACTGTGATACCCCCTTTCTTTGGAATGCACTGAATCGAACTCAACCATTCACTATTGGCAATCCAAAAGATCATTCCTGAATCCAATCATTTGATGATCTCCTTGTGTACAACCTCTTGCATAGGAGGGTTGAGTCGCCTTTGGTGCTTAATACTTGGCTTGTAGTCCTTGACCAACTGGAACTTTTGTGTGCATATCCCGGGAGAGATACTAATAATATCTGCAAACATCCATCCAATGGCCTTCTTGAACTGTTTAAGTACCATGACAAGGGCGCGCACCTGCTCATCATTCAAATCCGAAGCAACTATAACTGGCAAAGTGTTGTTGGCTCCCAAGAATGCATATTTCTGATATGCTGGAATGGCTTTCAACTTTAATACCGGTGGATCTTCTATAGAGGGCTTTGTGTGCGGTGACTCTCAATTTTGCAAGTCGATCTCTAGCTTGGTTTGTCACCTTGGGCTATAAGATACCCCTAGAGCATTCACTGTCTCCTCATAATATAGGATACCATCACTATCAAAGTTCATCAGCACTATTTCCAAAGTGACAACACCCAATTACATCTCAATTGGCATTTCTAGTTCAACATCACCAACAGTCTCAATAATAGATCCACTCTCAAATCTGAAATGACCCAAAAAAAGTGCTTGAAAATATGCCTTGAATGTTCCTGGAATCGTAATTTCCATATATCTCAAAATTCATGCGCGATATCAAAACTCTAACTTCATATTCTTGTCCAAGGGTTCAGAATAAGTGTGAAATGGGTCTAACCTCGATTTAAGAGCAACTATAGCAAAATTTAAAAATCACAAAAATGCAATTTCCAGTGTGCATCCACGCCCCGGCGCGACGCTCCAAGGGCACACCACAATGTTACTTTTTCCCAATTTTGTTGAGTCGGTCCAAGCCTTTGGATCTTGGGCCTAAGTATTCCCATGAGTGAAAATACCTATAGTTAGCCATATTATACCCTTATATCATTCAAGACATTCCCAAATACTCTCACAAACACTTAGAAAATATTTCATATCCAAATTTCAAGTCCCAAAACTCATTCGGATCTTAAGGTTCTCATTCAAGCTTCAAGTCTCCATCTCCAATCTTCTTCAAGGATTCCCCAAATTCAAGGTATGTGGGTTTCTTTCATGGGTTCCTTTCACCTATGTTTCCCAAGATTTCTTTTACCTAAAATTGCATGATTTAAAGTTGATTTACTCATAGGTATTGCTTATTTTGAATTATAATGTACACTATGTTGGGGTTTTATGAAATTTTGACTATTTTAGCATGTTGTGAGCTATGAATCTAAGGTCTATTTTGAGATGTGATGAAGGGTTTTGATGTATATTGCTTGAGCATATTACCAAGTATCTACTGATGGTTTTATATTAAATTTCTAGAATAATTCCACTCTTGAAATGCATGATTTTACGCTAGCACTACACACCTGCTAAGTGTTTGATAAAATATCCGGGTGATGATTTTTGAAGGAATTGAAGGTCTAATGAATGTCTTATGAGTTGAATGACTTTATGATGATGAAAATGATGTATTTACATGATATTATCTCTATAGTGTTGGGAATTGACCAAGCCTCACTCGAGAGATTATAGGCCCGGGTAACCTTTTTGAGGGTTTGTACCTAGATCGCCTCGCTCAGGAGGTGGTAGGCCCGTGCAACAATATTGAGGGGTTTGTACCTTGATAACCTTGTTGGAGGGAGGTGGGTTTGTACCTCATCAACCTTGTTGAGGGGTTTGTACCTCATCAACCAAGTTGAGGGGTTTGTACCTCATCAACCGATTGAGGGGTTCGTACCTCATTCGCCTCTCCAAGGGGGTGGTAGGCCTTGGATATTCACTAATAATGGTTACTCATTGCACATGTATTATGTTTTATATAAGCATGGTTTACTACAAGCATCTTTCATGCATGTCATATTATTATATGCTACTCATTGCCTATGCTTATACATTTTGAACATGTTACTTATCTCCTGTTGCATTGCATCCTACATACTTAGTACATTAAAATATACTAATGCATACTCTATGCCTACATGATGTCACTATTTAGGAACTAAAGCCCTACTTGGTCGTTCTCCTCCATGTAGCTAGTATGAATTCTCCTAAGATTGTTGGTAAGTCCTCCATTCTGGGGACGAAGTTTATGATCTTATGTTGTTCTAACACTATCTTTCTTTACGTATGTATTGACTATAAGGGTGATCCTGGTTTCTTTCCTTTGGCCCCGCTCTTATCTATGTAGTAAAGGTGTTATTGGACATGTTATATATCTATGCTATGAGACTTGAATCTCTCATTCTTGATATTTATGTTATAAAGTTTTCCCTTAGTCCTTTTTGCCTTTATCTCTAATCTATTATGTCCTTTTATTGCTTCCGTGACTAATGATGTGTAATGATATGTTAAGAGGCTTGCTTGGGGTCCCTTCGGGTTCTCCATCCACCGTGTCACGTCTAGGTCCTAGGTTTAGGTCATGACAAACTTGGTATCAGAGCACTAGATTGTCAATAGTCCTCAGCATCCAACACACCACGTCGATTAGAGTCTTATTCATGGTTGTGCTATGCACTACAATTATGAGTAGGAGGCTATGAAATGTTTTAGGATTAACTCTATAAAAGTTAAGGTAAGTCTTCCCCCCTTAACGATTGTTCTTTGATATACTAGACCATGCCTAACACAATAGGAATAAGAGCCTGCACACCCAAGGAACAACTGGCTCATGGTGAACTCCGGATGCTATCACTTTGCTTGCACAAGTTTTGGCTAATCAAGCCAGCCAAGGGACCCAAGCTCGTCATGCTCCTACACCGGCATCTCAGGTGAAAGACTTCATGAGGATGAATCCTCCAAAATTCCATGGGTCAAAGGTGAATGAGGACCCTCAAGAGTTCATTGATGAGGTCTACAAGATTTTGGCTATCATGGGTGTGTGGTCGGAAGATAAGGTAGAGTTGGCGGCTTACCAACTTAAAGGGGTAGCACAAATATGGCATAATCAATGGAAGGGGGAGAAGGGAGCCAACAATGTACTTCGGGAGGAGTTCAAGGCGACTTTTCTAAATTGGTTCTTCCCTCTTGAGCTTAGGGAAGCCAAATTGGTGGAATTTATGAATTTGAGACAAGGGTCTGTAAGTGTAAGGGAGTATGCCCTCAAGTTCAACCAACTCTCAAAGTATTCCCCCACACTTGTTTGCCAATTCAAGGTCTAGGATGAATGAATTTGTTATGCATGCTTTCGATTTGGTAAGTGAAGAATGTCGTTCCACTATGTTAATTATCGACATGGACTTGTCTCGTTTAATGACCTATGTCAAGCAAATGGAGGAGGAAAGGTTGACGAAGAGGAGGAGTCATAAGGCCAAGAGGGCCCATTTTGATGGTAAATTCCAAAGTTGAAAGGGTGGTCAATTCCATCAAGGTCAAGGGTCTTCTTATGCATTTCATGAGAGGGTTGCCAATGATTTTCTAAGGGACCAAGGTGTCAAGGTGTGGTTCCTAATGGTGGGTGTCAATAAATATGATAATGGTCATAGTGGCCCCTACTTGAGGGATACTAATTCTTGTAATGGTTGTGGGGAAGTTGGGCATAAGGCGTTGGAGTGCCCTCGAAATCGGAACAAGGGTAAGGAGGTTCATCCACAAGGTGCTAATGTGGTTCCTTTAAGGAGAGATGATCAAAATGGTGGTTCCCCAATGCACAATCAGTTTTAGGATTTGCATGGGAGGCAAGGGGTTGATGAGGTGCCTGATGTCATCACCGGTATGTTAAAAATCTTTGATTTTGATGTGGATGCGTTGATTGATCTAGGTGCCACTCTTTCTTTTGTTACCTCATTTGTTGCCAAAACGTTCCATGTTGAGCCCGAATTGTTATGTGAGTCATATGAGATGTCTATTCCTAATAGTGCATCTATTATTGCTAGAGAGGTCTATAGAAATTATCCCATTTGCATCTTGCAAAAAATATTGCCTTATGATCTTGTTGAGTTGGATATGGTTGATTTTGATGTCATTCATAAGATAGATTGCTTACATAAATACTATGCCTCTGTTAATTGTAGAACCCATAGGGTCAAGTTCCAATTCCCAAATGAACCCATCCTTGAGTAGGAGAGTCATGATGTGGTGGTTAAGGGTAGATTCATCTCTTGCATTAAAGCCCATGAGTTGATCTCTACGGGGTGTCTTTATCATCTTGTGAGGGTTAGGGATGTGGAGTCCAAAGTCCTTCCCACAGAGTTGGTTTCGGTCATAAATGAGTTTCTTAATGTCTTTCTAAATGACCTTTCTAGTGTTCCTCCCAAAAGGGAAATAAATTTTGGTATAGACCTCCTCTTTGGTACTCAAACCATCTCTATTCCCCCATATTGTATGGACCTGGCGGAGTTAAAGAAGTTGCAGGAGAAATTGATATACTTGTTGGAGAAGGGTTATATTAGGCCTACCCAATCACCTTGGGGTGCACCGGTGTTGTTTGTGAAAAAGAAGGATGGGTCTCTTAGAATGTGCATTGACTACCAGCAACTTAATAGGGTCACTATCAAGAATAGGTATACTCTTCCAAGAATTGATGATTTGTTTGACCAACTGCAAGGGGTTAGCCACTTCTCTAAGATTGATCTTTGGTCTGGGTATCACCAAATGAATGTGAGGGAGTGTGATATTCCCAAGACGGCTTTCTTGACTAGGTATAGGCATTCTGAGTTTGTTGTGATGTCTTCTGGGTTGACCAATACACTGGCTACCTTCATGCATATTATGAATAAGGTCTTTAAACCCTACTTTGATTTATTTTTTGTGGTCCTCATTGATGATATCTTGATTTATTCTCATAGTGAGGAGGAGCATGTGGCTCATTTGAGGGTATCGTTGCAAAGATTAAGGGAAGAGAAGTTGTATGCTAAATATGAGAAGTGTGAATTTTGCTTGAACAAAGTTTCCTTTCGAGGTCATGTGGTGTCAAGGGATGATATTAAGGTAGATCCTAAAAAGACAAATGTGATTAGAAATTGGCCTAGACAATTGACCTTGTCGGATATTGGGAGCTTTAAGCAAGTTCAAGTTTTAGTCCTTATCTAGTAGGTTTCACCAGATAGATTGCTGTTAGCTGGTTACTATCGGAGGTTTGTGAATGGGTTCTCCTCTATTGCTTCTCCCATGACAAAATTGACCCAAAAGAAGGCTAAGTTTGTGTGGATCGATGAGTGTGGAAAGAGCTTCCAAATCTTGAAAGATAAGCTTGTGTCCGCTCCTATTTTGTCTTTACCAGAAGGGCTAGAGGGGTTTGTTGTGTATTGTGATCCTTCCTTGGTTGGTTATTTTGGTATGTTAATGCAAAATGGTAACGTCATAGCCTATGCTTCTAGGCAACTCAAGGTGCATGAAAAGAACTATCCTACCCATGATCTTGAGCTAGCCGCCGTGGTATTTGCATTAAAGATATGGCGTCATTATTTTATGGGGTGAATGTTGATGTGTTCACCAATCATTAGAGTCTCCAATATGTCTTCACTCAAAAAGATCTCAACATAAGGCAAAAAAGGTGGTTAGTACTTCTTAAGGACTATGATATGAGTGTGCACTGTCATCCTGGTAAGGCTAATATGGTGGAGGATGCTTTCAGTAGGGTGTCGATGGGTAGCCTAGCTCATGTTGATGATGGTAGCAAAGGGGTGGCTAGGAAGGTCCACCAGTTGGCTAGATTGGGGGTTAGGTTGGAAGAGG
The DNA here is from genome assembly GCA_011800125.2 of Solanum clarkiae. NCBI lineage: Eukaryota > Viridiplantae > Streptophyta > Magnoliopsida > Solanales > Solanaceae > Solanum > Solanum clarkiae. Next base: position 30,582 of record JAABOM020059263.1, read on the forward strand.
TTGATAATGTGGGTGTTGTTTTCGATGATAGTTTTAAATATTCATTGGTTGAGAGGTGAAAGCTAAGCAAGATCTTAACCCTGCTTTGTTAGAATTGAAGTCATTGGTGAATGATGGTAGGGTGGAGGTTTTCTCCTAAGAGGGAGATGGTGCGCTTAGGTACCAAGGTAGGTTGTGTGTACCTTGTGCTAATGGCTTGAAAGAAAAGATTCTTGATGAGGCTCATGGTTCTTCCTATTCTATTCACCCTAGTTCTACAAAGATGTATAGGGATTTAACAGAGGTTATTGGTGGGAGGCATGAAAAAAGACATTGCCAAATTTGTTTTCGATTTTCATAGTTGCCAATAAGTCAAAGCCGAACATCAAAGGTTGGGTGGCCTAACCCAAGACATAGAGATTCCTGCTTGGGAGTAGGAAGAGATTTATATGGATTTTGTAGTCGGGTTGCCCAAGACTAGAAAGGGTATTGATCCTATTGGGATTGTGGTTGATAGGATGACAAAATCGGTTCACTTTCTACAGGTTAAGACTACATATGGGGCTGACAATTGTGCTAAATTGTAATTCATGAAATGATGAGATTGCATGGGGTTCCCTTGTCTATCATATCAGATCATGGTGTTTAATTCACTTCACACTTTTGGAGGTCCTTCCAAAGAGGTATTGGTACAAAGGTTAAAATTAGTTCATTTTTCCACCCTCAAACGGATGGCCAAGCCTAATGAACTATCGAAACTCTTGAGGACATGCTTAGGTCTTATGTGTTAGAGTTTAAGGGTAGTTAGGATGATCATCGCCCGTTGATTGTGCTCACATATAACAATAGCTATTATTCTAGCATCAGTATGACTCCTTTTAAGGCCCTCTATGGTAGACATGTAGATCACCGGTTGGGTGGTCTATGGTTGGAGAGGTGGCTTTGTTAGGACCAGATCTAGTTATTGAGGCCCTTTAGAAGGTTAGGATGATTAGAGAAAGGTTGAAGATGGCCTAAAGTTGCCAAAAGTCCTATGCCGATCTGAGGAGAAGGGATCTTGAATTCGAAGTTTGTGATTGGGTTTATTTGAAGGTTTAACCCATAAAGGGTGTGGTTTCTTTTGGTAAGAAAGGTAAGCTAAGCCCTAGATATATGGGTCCCTATAGGGTCATGAGAAGGATTGGTAAGGTGGCCTATGAGTTGGAATTGCCTAGTGAAATGGAATTGATTCATCTTATCTTCCATGTGTCTATGTTGAGGAAGTGTGTGGGTTATCTTAATGCTATTATGCCTTTTGATGTTGTGGGGATAATTGAAGAAAACTTGACATATGAAGAAGTTCCAGTAGAGATCTTAGATAGACAAGTGAAGAGGTTGAGGAACAAGGATGTTGCTTCTGTTAAGGTCCTTTGGAGGAGTCAACAAGTCGAAAGTACTACATGGGAGGCCAAACCAAACATGCAAAAATGATATACTTATCTCTTCCATACTACTCAAGCATAAGGTAATAATTCTAAGTCTTCTCTATGATTTCATGTCGCATGTTCCAACCCCTAAGTCATTTGCATGCATTTATGTTTATATTGACAAGGTTTATGGTGATTTTACACTTATATTGAGATTTTACAAATGATATTTTAAGTGTGTCATTGCATTCTTATTGGGGCAGATTTCTCCATAAATTCCCTTCACATATACATTTCTTTGACATTCGGGGATGACTTTCCCAAGTAGAAGATATTAAAATGATCCCAAAATATGTCGAAAAATGTGCCTCTAAAGTGTCCGGAATTAATTATATCTAAAAATTCGTGGGTGATATCGAAAATTCGACTTCATATTCTTGTTCAGTGGGTCAAATTGAGATGGAAATGGGTTTAATCCAAATTTAAGAGCAACTGTGTCAAAATTTGAAAATTGCAAAAATACGATTTTCAGTGTGCATCCGCGCCCTTGGCGCGATACACCAAGGGCGCGCCACAGTGTTATTTTTTCCCAATTTTGTTGAGTCGGTCCAAGGCCTTTGGATCTTGGGCCTAAGTGCTCTCATGCATGAAAACACCTATACTTAGCCTTATTTCACTCTCATATCATTCAAGACATTCCCAAATACTCTCTTAAACACTTAGACAATATTTCATCTCCAAATTTCAAGTCCCAAAACTCATCTGGATCTTGAGATTCTCATTGAAGCTTCAAGTCTCCATCTCCAATCTTTTTCAATGATTCTCCAAAATCAAGGTTTGTGGGTTTCTTTCATGGGTTCCTTTCACCCATGATGCCCAAACTTCCTTTTACCTAAAATTGCATGATTGAAAGTTAATTTACTCATGGGTCTTGCTTATTATGAATTTCACTGCACACTATGTTGGGATTTCATGAAATTGTGACTGTTTAAGCATGTTTTGAGCTATGAATCTAAGGTCTATTGTGAGATTTAATGCAGGGTTTTGATGTATATTGCTTGAGGGTGTTACCAAGTATCTATTGATGCTTTTGAATTAAATTTTCTATCATGATTCCACTCTTGAAATGGATTGTTTCACACTAGCACTACACACGTGCCAAGTATTTGATAAAATGTCTGGGTTATGATTTTCTGAGAAATTGAAGGTCTAATGTATATCTTATGAGTTGGATGACTTTATCATGATGAAAGGAATGTATGTATATGATATTATATCTATATCTTTAGGAATTGACCAAGCCTCACTCGGGAGGTTGTTGGCCCAAGTAACCTTGTTCAGGCCTTTGAACCTCGATAGCCTCGCTCGAGAGGTGGTAGGCCTGTGCAACCCTGTCGAGGGGTTTGTCCCTTTATAACCTTGTTGGGGGGTTTGTACGTCATCAACCTTGTTGAGGGATTTGTACCTCATCAACCAATACGAGCGGTTCATACCTTATTCGCCTCTCCAAGGGAGTCGTAGGCCTTGGATAGTTACCATGTATTATGTTCTATATAAGCATGGTTTACTACAAGCATATTTCATGCATGCCATATTGTTATATGCTACTCATTGCCTATGCTTATATATTTCGAACATGTTACTTATCTCTTGTTGCATTGTATCCTACATACTTAGCATATTAAAATGTACTAATGCATACTCTATGCCTTATGATGTCACCATGTAGGAATCGAAACCCTACTTGATCTTTCTCCTCCATGTAGCTAGTACGAATTTCCCCAAGATTGTTGGTGAGTTCTCCATTCCGGGGACAATGTTTATGATCTCATGCTGTTCTAAGACTATCTTTTTTTGTGTATGTATTTACTATGAGGGTGAGCCTGGTTGCTTGCCTTGGCCCTCACTCATATCTATGTAGTAGAGGTATTGTTGGAAATATTATGTGTCTATGCTATGAGACTTGAATCTCTCTTTCTTGATATTTATGTTATAAAGTTTTCCCTTTGTCCTTTTTGCCCTTATCTCTAATCTATTATGTCATTTTATTGCTTCCACGACTAATGATGTGTAATGATATGTTAAGAGGCTTATTTGGGGTCCCTTCGAGTTCCCAATGCACCATGTTATGTCTTGGCTCTAGGCTTGGGTCGTGACAAAATCATTCTCATTCTTTGCCTGCTGATAGATGTTAAACACAACCTCATCTTTCCCAAATCTGAACTTGAGTTGGCCCATCTCCATGTCCACCAAAGTGCGTCTAGTGGCTAAGAAGGGCCTCCCCATGATGATAAGGTCTTCAAAACCAACCTTACGATCCAGGATCACAAATTCTGTGGGAAATATGAACTTCTCCACTTTAACCAGCACATCATATAGTATCCTCATAGGCTTCTTCACCATGTGATTCACCTTCAATAATCGCTTGGTTGTCGGAGTACGGGATCTCATTCCTAGCTTTTTGAAGACCGCAAGGGGCAAGAAATTAATGTTGGCAGCTAGATCACATGGTGCTCTTGAAAACACTACATCTCCAGTGGTGCAAGGTATGGTAAAAGCATCGGGATCTTCTCATTTTTGAACCAAAGACCTCGTAGCAACAACCCTGTAATGCTGAAGCTCTTGGGAGAGCTCCTGACTCACAGTGCATTTATTTGTAATTAGGTCCTTCATGTTCATAGAAACCCTGGCATCTTCTCTAATGCTTCAATGAGAGGGATGTTGATGGAGAGTTGTTTAAGATGGAGAGAAAGTGCTTGAACTTGCCTTCCTCCTCCCTCTTTTTGATTCTTTGAAGGAAGGGAAGAGGAGGCCTAGGAATGGGCTTCAATTTTGTGGCACATCAGCAGCTTCACTCACCACATCCTTGCCATGATCATCTCCTACATCCGCATCCTTGGCCACAACTATCTATTCTCGAACATTATCCTCATCAACGGGCATAGGAGGATCAATGGTGTTGTTGCTATCTCGATTAGTAACTGCCATACACTGCCTTTCATTCTTATGATTTTGAACTACATTGCTAGACAGTGTACCCCTCTAATGCTGATTAAGTTGAGTCGACACTTGACCAAACTGTTGCCTAAGCTATTTAATAGCTACAAAATAAGAGTCAATCTTTTGATTGATGCTAGAAATCTCAGATTTTATACCCTATAGAGTCTCATCCTATCTCAGCTTTCTTCACCAGGTAACCAAACATCTCCTCGATTCTAGAACTAATTGCACCTACATCGTGGTTAAGTGGTGGCACATAGTATCCATTTCTGAAGCCATCACTGCGACCCCAATCTACATCTCTCTTTGGACCCCTGTTCCTATCATAATATCCTCCGCAATTCTCCCTTTAAGATCCACCTCTATTGAAGTTTTGACCTTGGCACCAATAGTCCTGGTTAGACCCTTGGGCATTAGTAAGGAAACCGCCTCTCTGATCAGCAACGAAATATGTGTCCTCGTCATAATAAGGTTTATCGTACATGGGTGCAAGTGGAGGTTGATGTATCAGTGCATTGACTCATCTTGGTTCTACTTCATCATCACCCACATACCTGTGTGAATTTGGGTAAGCTCTTGCATAATTTCCTCGTTGATATTTTATTACTTCGAACCAACACTGACAGCGCACAAACTTTTAGTTGATGCTCTGTCTGTCTGTCCCTATGCATGATTAGTCTTGACCACACTCTCCATCGACTTTGCGATCCTTATAAATGGATGATCCAATAACATGCACCCCATGATAGTGTAAGCACAATCGTGACTATTCTCATTAAGGGCATGGTAGAAGATCTCCACCAAGGCATCACCAACTATCTTGTGGTCTGAGACACTCCTCAATCATTTGGTGAACTACTCCCAAGTAATACTGATCAAGTAACAAGAAAGTTGCTCAAAGTTTTTGATCTTGTCTTTCAACGTATGCTTCTTCTATCTAGGGAAGTACCTCTCCAAAAAGGCCTTCTGCAAATATGCACAACTGGTGATCAAACTTTGTAGGAGCTCTACTAGAAATAATGTTGCATTGCTTGTAAAAGATAATTGGAAGGCACAAAGTCCCACAACATCCATAAACAGATTTTGTGTTCCCATCACACTCTTGTATATGAATATAACATTGTGTAGGTGGCTATGAGGATCATCCGATGATAAGCCCACAAATAGCCCATGGCTCTACAGCATCCGAAGCAACCTACTCGAAACTGTGAACTTTGTGTCTGCCAGTAGTGGTGGAAACACATTAGCTCCAGTCACTTTCATAGCAATAGGATTTAGCCTATATTGGTTCCACTAATAAGCATTGGCGTTAAAGTCTTGAGGATGTGGAGAAATATCCTCGAGAAGAGGTGGGTTCTCATTATCAGCTTTCTCATTGTTGTTCTTGTTCAGAGCTGCATTGGCCATATTGTTGGAATTATGTTGGGCCATTCTCCTCAATGTTCTTTGGATATCTAGGTCAAACGGAGTTAAGCGATTGCCTTGACTTTGGGTGTTAGGCACACACTACACTTTCACCTTAAAAAAGAACAAAAACAAGTAAAATATGGGAAATAAGGATTAACACTCAAATCACTATGAATTAACTATGATTCATATGTGTCCGCCTGTATCTGCAGATGAAGATGAGGATTTAGCTTCTTCGGGAGATTATGGAACAACGGATTCTTATTCTTTTGATAGAAGGTGAAACAGTGGGCAATCCTATATTATATAGTCTAATTGAGAAGGGCATGCATCTTTTTCTACGCCAGTTTTGCTTATCTTTTGCAGATATGTCTATTTTCTCTCCTTTGGTTTGCGGCCCCCAATTGGAGCTATTATTTGTCGGCTTTGGGCTCTTAGACAACGATTACCGTCAAACCCTTCCACTAATCACTCACCAACTTCTACTAAAGGTTAAGAGGAAAAGAGAAACATTTTTGCTACTGAGAAAGCGAACAGTCAGCACGAAGGTTCAAGACTTAGCCGAGCGTTAGCCATATTCCCCAGCAATGGCGCCAAATCTTGAAGTCATCCAAGTTACAGCTCCTTTTAGAGGATAATACAGTGGTTGTCGAAATAGAACCTGACCAAGGTTAAGATCGAACCCAGAGGGAATACGAAGACTCAAGAGAATTCAGTGATTGCAATTTGAGTACTTAACCAACTTACTTCCCCAAATGGTAGGGGTTTGCAATAATCAATATAAAATAAAACTAAACTAACAAACACAAGAGAAAAAATCAATATATGGAGAGAAACTAGGGTCTTGTGTTCCCCCATGATTCCCCAACTAAGTATCCCTAGATAACCCAATTCTTTTCTAGTGTGTCGCATGTAAGACAATAAGTTAAGTTCACCAAGCCCTTTGGTAAAAGATGCGAGGTGAATATCACTATGTGACTTAGCCCATATCCATAGTGTATATTGATAACCTTACCTACTAGTCCTATTACAACCTCCTCTTGGCCCAATTTGGTTGATTTGATGAAAATGCATCAATGGAATTCTGTTAAATAATCTATTTTCCTATTCGTTACTACCTTGGTCCAAAAAGTAATACTATGTGAGTTCTAATGTTGGCCACTAACAAAAAATATGCAAAAACGAAGAGAATTAATTAATACATGCATGCACACTTTCCAAGAATTATGAATTATCCGATTCGACTTTGTTTGTTTTTCATGGTTACCACAACCCTAGTTGTGGATTTAATGACTCATGCTTTGTGTAGATGCAAGAATTATAAATTCGAAGAACATAATTGAACACTTACACAATAGAATTAAGAACAAGCAAATCCAACTTCCATGAGAACCACAAGCTTAAAGATGAAATTAAAATACAAGCGTTCAGAAAATCTCTCAAGTGTAATCTCATTATTTTCTCTCTCTAATTTCTGATTTCTCTGAGTACTAGGCGAAAACTTATGAAAACTAACCTGAAAAAATTATTGATAATAAGTAAAATACAAGTCCTAAACATAATAGAATAATTGGTCGACATGCCATACAAAAGGGGTTTACGGGCCGTATTACACTCCATGATCCATAATTGACATCTCGTACAAAGCTGCTAAAAATTTGGACTACAAATCTATGACATCCCTTTACGACTCGTAAAGTAGTTTAAGCCTGTAAAGGGGTTTCGTTTGATGAATCTTCAGAAATTCCCAATCTCTGATCCTCAGGGCACGAACCATCTTCTATGACTCATAAAACATTTCAAGACTCGTTTGCATGTTCGTAGAATCAACTTCAGAAAATAGCCCCCTCACTAGAATTGTCCATGAAACCCACTTCATGACTTATAGAATGGTCTACGGCCGGTAAAGGGTCTCGTACTTCATCAAAAACGAACTTCTATATTTCTTTCCAAGATTAAGGCTAAACCTATGATCCTGCAAATATAACATAAAAACATATAAAACCAAATAATATCACATTTAGAACATACAAAATTCTAAGTTTTTAGCATCAAAAGTGTTGCATTTTTGCAGCATATCAGCAAGTTTGAGTAACCAAGTTGTCCAAGCCATGCCGCAATAATAAATCAAACGTTGCTTAGGAGGCAATCCAAGGTAGAGACCGGTGCTTAGGTGCCTAGGTATGTTTTTTTACCCCTATGCTTTATTTTTATATTTTGTTCATTGAAGACAATGCAAAGTTTTTTGATGGAGTGTGGGTAATTATAAGCCTCAGTGAAGCAGGAGAATCTAAGGGTTTTTCTTGCTTGTGTTCTTTTTTGCCATGAATATTTACTTTCTGTTGAACCGACATGTTTAGAATATATAGGTAGTATTAGTAGCAGAAGTATTAGTAGTAGTAGTATTAGTAGCATGTATTACTGAAGTCTGTGGAAAATATTAGTGTTTGTGTAGAAAATGATACCCATTAGAAATTTTGTTAGTTAGTCTTTAAAAAACCATGCATGTTTGGTTGTATGACAGTGCTTGTTCTGATAGGTTGAATTGTGATGAAAAGCATGATCTGAGAGTCTTTGTTGATAGTGTTATCAGTTCCAAGTTTGTGTGAGCTTTCTTTGCGGAATTATTATACCATGTTTCAATTCAGAACTTGCCCTGTTACTCTGACATAGATTGTAGGTTAGTTTGTTAGGAAAGGATCTTAGACCATTGTTCATATTAGTCCACTTAACCTAAATAACCAACAAAATGTATAACGTATCCCTTGATCCTACTGATTGAGCATACATGTACCCTTTTCTTTGTAGAAACCAAAGTTACATAGTCTTGTTAAATGTAAAATCTTAAAATTGTCCCAGGTGTTTCCTTGAATATTATGCACCTTGACTGAGGAAAAAAGCTTAAGTTGAGGGTGGATACCAAAAGTGGCCCTGGTTCATAGGTTGGACATTGTGCACATCGACTCAGGCCAAAAGCCTAAGTTGAGGATAGTTGGTGTAAGGGTAATCACATAAAATGGGTTGAAAGCTAGTGATACATTGAAAAAGGGGTAAAAATGCTCTCTAGGTGCAAGAAACAAAAAAAATCGATGCCTAAACAATGAGCTAAAACAAAAAATGATGTGAAAACAAAACGAAAGAGCTAAAAATGAGAGTAAGGCATCCAAAAAAACTTGAAATAGGAGTAAGGGAGAATGAGTTGAAAAATGATAGTGTTTGGTGGGCAAACGTGTAGAATAACGTAGTGTCAAGGAGTTCCTTTAGTCACTTTATCCCCACCAAATCATCAAAGTCCCCTGAGCCTATGTTTCAATCCAAGAAAGTCCTATAATTATCCTAGTCCAAATAGTCGAAGGTCATAGTCATGAGTATAGAGGCAAGCATATGGTATTGATCATGCCATTCTAATATCTTTTGTGAGAGTGAGTGATTTTGATTAGTCCCAAGCATTGAATCTGAAGATATCATCATGAGTGGGATATGGGACTTCTTTCTATGAGGGAACATGCATTACATTATTGATCTTGGACTAATTCAGTGATTGTTGCTTATCTTTGATTACCTTGCTTGTCATAGTTGCACTGTCATATGTATTGATCTATATTGGTTTACTTGATGGCTATCAGATATGCATTTATGAGTAGTGCGAGTATCTGCGCTTGAGTTGGGGATGATCTGTGTCATTAGATTGAGGTTTGAGTGTTACTATACTGCTTATTTATATTGAGTCTGTCGCTTGAGGACAAGCAACAATTTTAAGTTGAGAGTGTTGATATGATGTCAAAATACAACACTTTTGATGCTTAAAACTTGTAATTTTGTATGTTCTCAAAGTGATGTTAGTGGGTTTGATATGTTTTTATGTTTGTTTTTCAGGATTACAGGATTTTGCATAATTTTGGGCTAAGTATGTAGATACTGAAGTTTTTGCTGATCTACGACACCCTTTATGGGCCATGAAAGTTTTCAGGAGCCATAGAGTTGGTTTCGTAGAAAAATCTAGTGAAGGGGTATTTTTTGAAGTTAAATCTACGGACTATCTGATGAGCCATAGAATGAAGTACAAGTCATAAAAAGGGAAGCTGCTAAAAAGCCATTAAATGAAACCCCATACGAGCCATAAATCTAAATATGGCCCATAGAAAGGTCTCATAGAAGCTAAACCCAGAACTGAAGATGAAGTCCATGAAGTCTCGATTACGGGCCGTAGAACTTAGTATGACCCATAGACATGCTCGTATTGCCTGTCGAATCTAATCTCCTCTTTGGTTTTGAATTTGAATTTTAAACACTTAAATAGGTTTTTTGGTTATTTTCAGGAGGCAAGAAGTAGAGAACGACCAGATACATTGAAAAACACTTGAAACAATATTTTGTAATTTTAATTCATACTTTGCAATTTCCATTTAAGAGCTTGGATTTCTTGTTTTTAATTTCATCCTTATAAGTTCTTAATTATGTTATTCTATATCATGATTCTTGTATCTACAATGAATATGAGTAGCTAAATCCACAGCTAGGGTTGTGGGAACGATGAAGAATAATAAGGTAAAACTAGATAATTTGTAATTCTTGGAAAGTATATAGGCGTGTATTAAATAATTTTCTTCATTTTGATTATTTTTATCAGTGGCCAATGTTAGAACTCACCTAGTGTTACTAACTGGATCAAGGTAGTAATAAATTGGAAAAAGTTTTAAATAACAGGATTCGATTGATGTTATCTCATCTAATCAACCAAACTAGATCAAGGGGAGGTTGTTCTGGAACAATTGGTAAGGGTTAGTATTGTCACATTGCGGGGATGGATCAAATCACATAGTGAAATGTACCTTTTGCCTAGATCGAATGGTTTGGTAAACTTAACTTACCATTCTGCATGCCATATACTAGAAAAGAATGTGATTATCTGGTAATACCAAGTTAGGGAATCATGGGGAATGCAATATCCTTGTTATTCTTCTTACTGGCTTCACACACTTGTCTTAGTTTAGGATTACTTTCTATAATCTTACAAACCACCTCCCCCTTTTTTGGGAGATAGGCTGGTTAATCAACTTGAATTGCTTGAAATTACTCTACGTCTACCATATTCCCTATAGGGTCGACCCTAACCTCGATTTGGTTATATATCTTGACAATAACCCCTTTAACCTTTAAAAAGGAGGTGTACCTTGGGCGACATCAAGTCCCTCCTAACAGGAAAATTGAATTTTCCATTGATCTTGAGCTGGGCATCAAGACCATATCTATTCCTCCCTACTGTATGGCTCTAGTCGAATTGAATGAGCTAAAAGAGCAGCTCTTACATCTCTTGAATAAGGGGTTCATCTGCAATAGTGGATCTCCATGGGGTGCCCCTATTTTGTTCGTGAAGAAGAAGAATGGCTTTATGAGGATGTGTATTGACTATAGGTAGTTGAACAAAGTGATAGTCAAAAATAATATCCCCTCACTAGGATTGATGATCTATTCGACTAACTTTAGGGTGTTGTCGTGTTTTCTAAGATTGATTTGAGATTCGGATATCATTAATTGAGGATCAGTGCTTCTGACATTCCTAAGATAGCTTTACGAATGAGGTATAGGTATTATTAGTTCCTTGTGATGTCCTTTGGGTTGACCAATGCCCCAGCCGCATTCATAGAGTTTATGAATGATGTGTTTCGACCATATATGGATTTCCTTGTTATTGTTTTCACCAATCATATATTGATCTATTCCAAGATCAAAGAGGAGTATGAGCATCACTTAAGGGTTGTACATCAGCAGCTTAGAGAGGAGAGATTATATGCCAAATTCTCCAAGTGTGAGTTATGGTTGAGTTAGTTAGCATTCCTTGGTCATATTGTGTCTAGAGAGGGTATTTGTGTTGATCCAGCGAAGATTGATGCAATTTCAGGGATCGACTATGCCTACTTCAGCTATTGAGATTCAAAGTTTTATGTGCTTAGCTAGTTATTATAGGCATTTTGTTTAGGGCTATTCTTCCATAACAGCCCTGTTGACCAAGCTCACTTAGAAAAATGCTCCATTCTTATAGTCGAACGAGTGTGAGGAGAGCTTCAAAAAGGTCATGTATTTGTTGACTACAACTCTTATTTTGGCATTGCAAGAGGAGGGTATGGACTTCACATTCTATTGTGATACATCTAGGACTGATTTGGGTGGAGTCTTGATGCAAAAGTGGAAAGTGATAGTTTATGCTTCTAGACAGTTGAAGACTTATGTGAAGAACTATCCCCACCCATGACTTAGAGTTGGCGACAATTGTATTTGTATTGGAAGTTGTGGATACACTACCTTTATGGTGTTCATTGTGACATCATCACCTATCATCGAAGGCTATAGTAGATATTTAGTCAAAAGGACCTAAACTTGAGATAGAGGAAGTGGATTGAGCTTCTAAAGGATTATGACATTAGTATTTTATATCACCTAGGGAAGGCCAATAAGGTGCTTGATGCTTTGATTAGAAAGGCTTCTAATATGAAGAGACTTGCAGCTATACTGGTGGAGGAGAGACCCTTGGCTAAAAATGTTCATAGGCTAGCTAATGGGTTAGGTAGATTGTAGACTTCTTAGTATAGCAGTGTCCTTGCTTTTGTGGAGGCTCATTCTTCATTGTTGGATCAGATTAGGAGCCACCAATTTGAGGATGAAAGGTTATGTCAAACTTCTGACAAGGTGGTTAAAGGGGAGGTTAAGGAAGCCAAACTTTATTTTGAGGGAGCTTTGAGGGTTTGGAGTCGTGTCTGTATGCTCAAGGTTGGTGATTTGATCATATTGATACTTGATGTGGCTCACTATACTAGATATTATATCCATATAGGACAAAAAATATGTGTCATGATTTGAGTTAGTTGTCACAATCCAAGCCTAGGGCCTAGATGTGACACTGCAAATGGGAACTCAAAGGGTCCCCAAAAAAACCTCTTAGCATATCATTCACACATCCTTGGTTGCGGAAACAAAGTAAGCAACATCAAGAGCATACAATTAGAAATAGTGACTAAGAGAAGAGTTTCATAGAATAATTCATAAGGAGTCAAGGCTCAAACATAATTACACCACTTGTCCAACAACACCTCTAATAACATAGACTGGGCAGAGGCCAAGACAACTTTCTGGGCTCACCCTTTTAGTATCGAAGTATTCATCATAAGGAAATAACATAAGCAAGAGAGAGGAACGCTTATTTCACCAAATTTTTAGAAAAGAATCACTATAAGCTTTCTTCAAGATGTCAAAACTAGCCACGAGTAGGATGACCGTGATTAGCTCCAGTTCCTACATGGTAACATTATATAGGCATAGAGTATGTATTAGTACGTTTGAATGTACTAAGTATGTAGGATGAAATGCAACAAGAGATAGACAATATAATTAAAATGCATAATTAGGCAATAAATGAGCATATAGCAATGTGGCATGAATGAATGATGCTTGAAGTAAAGCATGCTTATATAGAACATATTACATGTGTAGTAAGAGACCATCATTATAGAATCCAAGGCCTACCACCCCATTGGAGAGGCGATTGAGGTATCAACCCCTCAATTGATTGATGGTAGTCACACCCTGCTATCCATGGTGATTGAGGTATCAACCCCTCAATTGGTTGATGGTAGTCACATCCTGTCATCCATGGTGATTGAGGCCTAGTACCCCCTTAATATGGTATGGTCAACTTGCAAACATTATAGATACTCTTCATGCAATCAACTCATATATGCATTACTTTTATCATCATAAACTCATTTGACTCATAGGACATGCAATAGATCATCAATAGCTGAAGAACCCTAAACCGGACATTTTATAAAACACTTAGCAGGTGTATAATGCTAGTACAAAAGTATGCAATTAAAGGATAAAATCATGCAAGAAACTTGAAATAAATCAACCCACCAACACTTGGTAATACCACCTTGAAAAATACATTGAAACCTCTCATCAAAACTGATAATAGATCTTAGATTCATGGCTCGAAACATACATAAACAATCACACTCTTACAAAATTCCAACATACTTCATGGTCAAATTCATAAATAGCTCATAAGTAAATCAACTTAGAAACATGAAATTTAGGTTAAAAGGAAGCTTGTGCACCATGGGTGAAAGGACCCAATGGTTTAAACCCATATACCTCTTCACTCAAACTCAAAATGAGGTGAAACCAAGTAGAAAAGCTAACTCAAAGAGCTTTAATTGGATAGGTTGTGGCCCACACAAATCCTTTTGTGCTAAGAGATATGACCCTTTAAATTTGACCCTTCAACTGGTACCTGTGAGAAACTTAACCAATGGAATTCCTTTGAACTCGGCTTGATGTAGGAGACCCATGATGGCCTTGAAAAACATCAATATACCTAAATTGAGGGCTTGAAAATGATCTTGGATTGAACTTGGAGATTCCATGTGAAACCCCTGGTGAGAGTTCGAAAAGAGTACCCGGGGAGCGTTTGAGCGAATGAACGACAAGCTAAGTGTTTAGAATAAGAACGAATAGTAATGAAGGAGTGAAGGCTTCTGTAAGATGTCACCTTGTCCGAAAACCCTACGTAACCAAATTCCAAGCATCATTAAAGCTATACAAAAATCTAGGTCCTTACATCATCTCCCCCTCGGGAACATTCGTCCTCAAATGTGGAAGAATAAGGCTTGAAAGGCTTAAATTAGAACATGAAACTTCCTATCACAGGGTACAATTCATAATTCATAATTCATCATTTGAAAATCATCATGTTATTAAGACTCATATCAAAACACATCATCATGTTATTAAGACTCATATCAAAACATATTCAAATCATTTAAAACATCATGAAAATAAATTATTTTCGTGCATATGTATGCATGTCATGTCATGAAACTCAAGAGTGAATGAATTAGGACTATTGAAAATAGGAAGAACCGAAAACCATAGGCTTGAGTGGAGTGGAAAGGATAGAGGTAGCATCGCATCATACTTGATTCCACTTCCCACGTAGCACTCTCAATATGTTGACCCTTGTTGTGAAGCCTCTCTTCTCTCCTATCTAATATCTCAATCGGAACTTCCTCATAAGTCAAGTCCTCCTAAACCTCCACACCTTCCGAAGGCACAATAGCACTAGTATCACCAACCAACTTCCTCAACTTAGACACATAGAAAACAAAATGAATAGAACTCAAACCCGGGTGCAAATCCAATCCATAGGTCATATTCTCAAACCGCTCCACCATCTCATAAGGACCTACATACCGAGAACTTGACTTTCCCTTCTTTGCCAAAATGCATCACACCCTTCATAGGTGCAACCTTCAGATACACCCCAATCACCAATACGAGACTCATGATCCCTCCATCCAACATCAAAATAAGACTTTTTATGACTTCAACCCATTTTCAACTTTTCCCTAAGTATTCTACTCCTCCCATATTCTCCAACACGAAATTCGGGCCTATAGACGTCATCTCATCTAACTCAAACCATCCCACCAAAGACCTACACCTTCTAACACACAAAGCCCCAAATAGTGCCATACCAATGCTAGCATGAAAGCTATTGTTGCATCCCAATTAACCATGAATTTCCAACATGCAAAACCTCGACATGTTTTGCAATGTTTGAATTGTCCTCATCATTGAAAGTAGTCTTAACCGATAAAAAGTGAGCCGACTTAGTCCTCCAATCAACAATACCCCAAAATGAATCAAATTGCCTTCGGGTCCAAGGCAAACTAACCACAAAATCCATGTTTGACTCTTCCCTCTTCCAAGTACAAATTTCAATGTCTTGAACCAAACCATCGAGTCTTTGGTGTTCTACCTTTGTTTGTTGACAATTAGAGTTTTTGGATACAAACTTTACTACATCCTTCCTCATACCATGTGATTAATACATTTCTCTCAAGCCTTAATACTTCTTAGTAGATCTCGGGTGAAAAGAATAATGAGAGTTATGGGCTTTACTCATGATGATATCCTTAAGACCATCAACGTCTGAAATATGCAATCGATCTTGGTACAGAATTACACCATCTCCCCCTTGGGAGAAAATCTCTATCTTCTTTTCTGCAACCAAATTCTTCAACTCAACCAACGGTGGGTCTAAGTCTTACCTTTTCTTAACATCCACATCCACAAAGTTTTTACCCCATTCTGAACATGGATACCACCATCATTGGAGTTGGCCAACCAAACACCCAATCTAGCCCAACAGTAAACATACTTTACCAACTCTCTCCTCCCTTCGGTAACATGAACCACACTTCCCATAGATAGCCCACTAAGAGTGTTAACTATAATGTTCACCTTGTTGGGATGATGTCATACACCCATGTCATAGCCTTTTAGGAGTTCCAACTTCCTTTGCCTGAAGTCAAGACCCCTAGGAGTAAACACATAATTACAAACTCTTGTGATTGGTGAAAACGTCAACATGCACCCCATATAAGTAGTGTCTCAAAATTTTCAAGGCAAACACCATCACCGCTAACTCAAGATCATGAGTCATGTACTTACGCTCATGTACCTTTAATTTCCTCGATACATAAGCTATCACTTTACCATGTTACATAAATACACAACCCAACCCAAACCGAGCAGCATTACAATACACCACTAACCCATCCAAGGAGCTGATGTAAGCATGTCTTTTAAAGTCTGAAAACTCTTCTCTCACTCACCCAACCATACACACTTAGCCTACTTTTGATCCAACTTGGTAAATGGAGATACTATAGATGAGAAATCTTCAACAAATCTTCTATAATAACCAGCCAACTCAAAAAAACTTCAAATACCCGGAGGAGCAAGCTTGTCAAAAAATGCACATCCTTCACCAACCCTCTTTTGACATCATCTATAGGATTAGCCACAACATCTTACTTGCACGGATTGCATTATAAGCCCAAAGTAACTTTCCCTATTAGGTAGGGAGGGATGGAGAAAGAAAATCTTAAGACACATTCCATGGCACGATAAGAATCATGAAAAAGTAAAATATTTCCTAAAACTCCTTGAAGCCTCCTACCCATAGATGTGGCATGCTTCATATCCATGAATAAGACTCTACTTGACATGGCATATTGGACTCCGAGGACCATTTATAAATCTAGTGCTCTAATACCATCTCTGTCATGAGCCGGACCTAAGGTCAAGGAGTGACACGGCAAATGGGAACCCGAGAGTCCCCAAAATAGACTCAAAGTACCAAAATTCACATCATCGGTTCGAAAGTGCATTCAAAATAAAACACATAGTTCTAAGGGAGGGGAAAGTATGACTCACGCTATGGTATATCTTAGGGAAAAGATGACACATAGCATAGAGCACATAATAACTAAGGGGAGGGTAAGTATAACTCACACTATGGGGGCAATTCGAGACTTAGGATCTTCTACATTTCCACATCAAACATACATATACATATCATAATTCTCATCATCAATCCATGATAGCCATAACCAAAAGATAACCATGATCACAAGGTTCAAACACAACACATAACACATGGATCCGACGAGAGTCTACAAGATGTCCAACAATGCCTCTAGTGATAAGATAGAACGGGGCCCAAGACATGTTCCGAGCTCACCATCAAGTTATAGATAACATAAGCAAAAGCAACTTAAGATAGAGGAATTATGGCTTATCCTTGAAATATAGGACTCACCACAACCAATGTCTAAAAATTTGATCTAGCTATCGAATGGTGGATGAAAGTAATCTCCGATCCTTCATGGAGAGATCATGTAGGCAAAAGTATGCATTAGTACATTTAAATGTACCAAGTATGTGGGGTGCAATGCATGTAACTTACCAAAACCTGCATACAATATTAGATGGCAAGGGCACATAATATAGAAAGAGATAGGTATACCAAGGAATGTAGTATAAAATATGCTACGAAATTCATGATGCATGCAATGCAAATGATGCTTATATATATAGAGGGGATGTCACCTCAACCGATATGATTAAGAGAGAGCGACACTTAGAATCCCGATGAAATTCCCTCAAAGTGTCACGCCCCAAAATCCCGTAGGGCGGACCGGCACCCGTTGCCGATGAGGCCCGAGAGAACCAACCTGTAACTATGCACTTACTATACGTATTATGAGGGGTTTTTACCTTTAGACTACCTTAAAGTAGATAAACAGTGATAATAAGCCAAAAGGAAATGCATATGACTAGGCCTTTAGGGCCACGGTGTCTAAAGTACGAGACATGACTTCACTTTTACTTTACATAGTCTACAAAGCCTCTAAATAAAGA
>JAABOM020059264.1:0-13011 GCA_011800125.2 Solanum clarkiae
GTTCTGCTAAGCTTCGGGAGTAGGCTGACTAGCAACTTGAACGTTGTAAGTTTGCTAGGCCGGGCGGATCGTTAGGGACAAAATACGGTCGCGTCACAAAAAGGACGGAAAATTTTAGTTTAGATTGATATTTGTTATATTTTAAAATTCAAATTTTCTAATTTAAGTTCATTATTTTAAACTTAGCCGATGAAAGATCTATCCGTCGGATTTCGAGGCCTTCCCATTCAAAAGGACGAAAAATTTTAGTTTAAATTGATATTTATTATCTCTAGTAGGGCGGAGGTGCCATTCCTCACATTTACCGTTGTCCCCAGACTTCACTCTTTCAACACTTGTATACTTTCTAAAGAGTCAGGCATGCCCCTGGCCCTGTCTCCAATTGTGTGATCCACCGATTCACTGAGTGACTTTTTCTTACCGCTGAGCTGGAGTCCCTATCTCTTAAAGGGTTGGTGTGACAGACTTCCCCCTTGTTTGACGATTGAAGAAAGCCTTATATGTATGGCTTCAAATAAGCGAGAAAGACCCTTTCTATCTTATTAGTCAAGCGCGCTAGCTGCAATAAAAAAACAACGCTAATGAGCAAGAAAAGGGTAAGCTAAGGCTTAGGCTTTCGTGTAGCTGTTGCGCCCTTGCTTCTTGCTTTTGAGCCAGAATCTTTTTCTTTAGCAAATTAAACTTCTTTCCCCGGAGCAGCAACTGAAAGAGAAAATACCATTTTATTTATCTGCACCGGAAAAGAGCTAAGCCCGGAAGTCACAGAGCTCTCTTCTCTTTCAATGGCAGCAGCTAGTTTAAGTTCAATGTCAGCCGAATTTCTAAGCACTAGTCTTTGAACCCGATTATTGCAATTACTCAGGATAGCCTTTTTTAGCTTCTAGGGTCTATTTCTTAGTTCAAGATCCCTCTTACTAACTCGAATCAAAGAATTAGTAGATTTGTTCCGCCCTAAATGGGAATGTACTAGAGTTATGAACTTATAATCTGATGATATGTTAAAATTCAAGTTTTCTAGTTTAAGTTCGTTATTTGTTAAACTTGGCCAGTGATGAACCTATCCATCGGATTTCAAGGCCTCCCATAATAAAAAAAGACGGAACAATTTTAGTTTAGTCTTTATTTGTCCATTATTGCGCATATTATTGACGTTCGACAAATACTAAGACGTTTCTTATATCATTGTTTATTTCATTGTTTGTGTGTATTTTGTAATTATTATACTTATTTTATGTTGTATATCTCCTCCTCAAATTGTAAAAAATGAGTTCAGCCGGGACCTACAATTGTGGATTTTAAAGGGTGCTAATACCTTCCCTTCGGAATAACTTGAACCCTTACTTGAAATTTTTGATTCGCAGACTATTTGGTAAATAATTAGTTGGTTTCCTAATTATCCTTAAAATTAGGTGGCGATTCTAAAGTTAAATTATTTTTTCTTTTAAATTCTTTTCTTTTATTTTTTTTATCGAGTTGCCACGACGTTGCGCCTTCGTGATGTCAACAGAGTGACATGATTTTCAAGGTGAAAAATGAACATTTTATTGAAGAAGTTCTAGTTTTAAAAGTCTTGGCAATGAAAATTTTGGCTAAAGTCAATATTTTAGGATAATTGAATAAGGCCGTACTTGAATTTTGACTATTTCATAAGATCTAAATCTTGACATACGACTTTAACAGATGTTTTAGACGAATCCTATGGAACTCAGACATATGTTCAATCATTGATTGAGTTTCTAGTTCATTTGAAGATTTGAGTTGACCAAGGTCAATATTTAATCATGACTATTTCGAATCGATGATTTGATATTTTCAACAGGTTCAAAACACATTGAGGAGTGATTTAAATATTTGATTTGTAACCTTAGGTCTTAGATACATTTTAAGTGTTGAAATTTTAAAGTTGACTGTTGATTTCAGTTGTTCTGGTGCAACTAACGAGTGCAAAATATAGTGTAATTTAAGTGCATCGCTGATCTAAAATAGTGTAGATAAAATATTATCATCATAGAAGTTGATTTTTTTTTAAAAAAAATGGGGGTAAAAAAGGAAAAATGAGAAAAAAATTATAATGTGGGGAATCGAATCCTCACCAACAAGGTAAGAGTTCAATTATCCACTTCTACTAAGTTTATAGAAGTTGATTCAAATAATATTTCTAAAGAAAACTTTCTACTTAATATTCAAGTGGATAAACGTTTCATTATTTATGATTACGATCTACAATGCAAGGTTTTAGCAATTAGCTTTTATTCATTTTATCATTCTCTTCAAAAATTTATTGCGTCTTACGAGTTCAATAAATAATTAATTATGTTATACTTTGATATACCCCTTTCTATTATCTATTCAAACCAAACAATTTAAACAAATAGATGCTCCATGAATGTTATAAAATTAGGGTTACAAATGAATCTCAGACGATTTCGCATGAATGTCATAATTATTAATCCACGATAAATATTTTCGGAGCCTCTTTTGACTACTAATAAAAAATATTCAACTTGAGCTAAGTCATATTTATATAAGGATATATTGTAGAAAGCTTTTTTTTACAACTAAAGCAATTAAAAATATCTTAATATTTAATAAAAATTAGAGTACTATTCATAAGTTTCAAAAACTAAACAAATATCGAATCTGAAAATATCAATCAATACATCATGTTTACCAAAACTACGGAATCAAAGAGATGAAAAAAGTAGCAAAATTTGTCATCTCCAATTCTTAGACACTTTTTTTTATGTTCTTCGTATGTTCATTCTTTTCGTGTATTTTTTAAAAGCATTTGTACCATATATACATCATACTGGATCAAATAATCTAAACGATACTAATCAGATTTGTCTGATGCGTGTGTTGCGCTAGGCCAAATTTTAAGCCATGATTTTTTATATTTTTCATGCGTCTTTAATCCTCCAACTTCAATGCTATTCTGATTAAATTCTCCCGAATCTCTACTCAAACTTCAAGGTCCCAAGGCATCTATTCTAACTCCAAAAGTTCAAAAATAAATCCTACATTCAAAATTCACATCATAAGCATCAAGCATTAATATTGTGGTTGAACCATAATAAAAGTGGGATAAAATAAGATAAAAATCTAGCTAAAAAAAATTATGTTTGTGGACTATCATCAACGCCCCATACTTAAATCATTCCTTGTCCTTGATCATACAACTATAGAAAAAGCAAAAGATGACTTTTTCCACACATTTCAATTAGTTATGCTTTAAACAATTCAAGCATCTTGCAAATTATGTGCCCCTTGCCACATAAAAGAGAATATTTCCACTCACAAACACACATATATATATATAAGGTATTATCAGTGATTCTGTTATGTCTCAAATTTGAGGAACACAACTAGCAGATGATGTCAAAATTATAACACCGTAACTTAAGACCAAACTAAGAATTGAGAAAATTTTTAAAAATGAACTAGAATGGACCAATTTGGGTATTTATTTTTGTGCGCAAAACTTTCTTAGCCAAAAGAGCGATGTGGACTTGGCCAATCTTGGTTCAAATTTTTTCTGTTAAAATTTATCAAAAAAAATAAACTGGGATGGGAAAGTCCATCATTGTGCCTGTTTTTCAATTTTAAGTAAGGTATTTCAATTTTTTCTCACCCTTCTTAGACTTAAACTCCATCGTTTGAGACAAACATCTGTCTCGTATCAGTACCAAACATTAGTTTTCTTTTCAAAATACCCCTAGAAATTTTACAACGGTGATTAGAGAGCAGGGAGGAAAAGTTAGGATTGACCATATCCTTCAAATTTTTCAAGAATCTTCATACTACAAGTATGTAAGACTAAACGAAAACTTCTTCTCGTGCCATACCCATGCTTTTCCTAGAAATTTAGCTATCAGTCAGGTTTAAATCATTTCCATCGATGTTCGTGAAAATTTCTAGGATTTTAATAAGTATTTCTTACTAGTTGCAGTATTTTATTTTAAGGATTATATAGTTGAGTAGATTTCTTTAAAGTTATTAAACAATGCTACATCTACAAGAACCTAGAGAAATTTTGCAATCATTTTTGTTACGCCTTCTTTGAAATGAAGGATGATTATTTTCTTCTAAATACTTATAGAGAATTTGAGCATAATTGAGTTGAATGTATGCCTTGAATATATATTGAGCATTGACATGAGTAATTTTTAAATGTTTACATCTTAAGATTGAGTTGAGAAGAAAATCTATATCTTATGCATTCCTTGAACGAAAATCATAATTACAAATGAGAAGTAGTAAGTTGAGAAAAGTTAAAGTTAGGCTAAGTCCCAAAAGATTGAATAAGTTACTTGAGTAAATTTGACACTTAAATTATGAGCATAAAAATGATATTTTTGGGAGTAGTATTAAACACCAATATTTGTAAGAATAATAACAATTCAAACTCATAAATTACGTAGCCAGAATAGGATAGGATCATACCGAACTTGTATGACTCCTTACTTGCCTCTGAGAAGGCTTATAAGATGGATCCATAAATTAAATTTGTCCTTTACGCTGGTAAGGTATTGGATAGCTCAGGCAATGTGGGCAAGATGTTGTATCATTACGAAGCTCATAGTGATGGTTGTCGGTTGGAGAAACTCTCTAAGCTTTAAGTATTATAATTACTTTTATACTTTGAGTTGCACTTTTAGATGTGTTTAAAGCGTATGTTTTACTTGTATGACATATTTTCATTAATTGAGCTATCATAGAGTTTAATTCTAAAGTTGAGTATTCTATTCTGAGTTCCTTTTTGGCTATTTTACATGCTCGTATATGTCATTTTGACTTGTATCCTTTACGATAGAGATACAAGTTGTAAAGATCCTCAACAGGTGCTCCATTAAAGATCCAACTTTCCTATTCAATTGTGGTGAGGCTTCATTGCAGTCAGAGGAGCCCTTATATTCTTATCCCCATTTTATTGCTTTTTTAGTTGGGTAGCCATGGATCTCTCCTGGTACCTATTTCAGAGTCAGACTTTTAGAGGCTTCATAGGCTAGATAGAGAATATTTCAAGAAAAATTTACGGAAGTACCATATTATGTTTAAGTATTTTTAAATATTCCCTACTATTTCTATAAATTTCTAAAATCACTCTTTTCTTATTTACGCCTGATTCACTTCTTCACACACTGCGTTCTTTTTTTAACTTCATCTTTATTTCTTTTTCGTCCAACTTCTTTGCGTTCTTTTTAAACTAAAACCCAAAATTTCTTCACTTTTCATCAAACTCTTGCATGTCTGCCTACAAATCTTCACTTTTGATTCAATTAATTTGAATTGAGAAGAAGAAGAAGAAGCCATGGGAGAAAGGAAGGTTCTAAACAAGGTTTAAATCAAGCTTCTTTGCATTCTTGTTTTCCAACTTCTTTGCGTTCTTTTTTTTCATCCATCCTTTGTTTGATTCATTATGAAAATATAGTGATTTTTGTGAGTTTTGGTATAGTGAAAATTATGCACATGAGGTGTTTGATAAAATGCTTAGCTAAAAATATAGCATGATTCAATGCATTCGATAACTTATATAAAAACTGTATAACCAAGAATCATGCAAATAATGATGTATCATGTGTTAAGATACTCTCCGTTGAATACAAACAAGTTTTCACAAAAATGAATCAAGATATATGATACACCACATGCTTGATTCAATTTATCAGATAACTTATATAAGTTTGTATAACAATGGATCATACAATATGATTCATTGTAATAAAATAGTCAACACATGTCTGATTCACTGCATCAAATATTGATTACAATGAATCATGACTTATGAATCATGTATGGTGCCAGTGTATTCGCATAAATGGCAGTGTATCCACATAATGGCCATTTTATAAGATTTTTGTAAATATGAAAAATATTGGGATAAATTGAAATTTTTTTATTTTAATATGGATTTATGTAAGTTATCTATATTTTAATTTATTTCCTTTGGTATTATATTAAACAATGTTGATTATTTTGATTCTCTATTAAGACTTTAGATATGTGATATTTTAAATTAACCATCATTTTGTCCTTATTGTTTGAGTCTTTCACTGAGTACGCTAACTAGACTAAGTGGTTTGCTTGGGATCAGAAATAGTTTTCAAATATCGATCACATTCGGGGCGTGACAAAAATTTAGCCTTGAATCAATCCTCCTAAATTATTTATCAATGGTGCATAATATTCACAAGCAATAAAAAAAAAGTATATTCTAATTTAAAAAATACGCTCTCAACTATTGAGGCCCCCGTCAATGAGTCTACAAGAAAAATAACTATGCATGATCAATAGTTTATATAAGGCAATAAAATGATAGCACATAAGTCCTATTTGAACTATTGAGGCCACCATCATGATATCTAAGAAAGTACAAATGCTATGTGAGTTATTCAGATCACTATGCTCTTTATACCAAAATGAGTCTAGTAGAGTCTCATGAAATGGTACGAAGATGTCTCTACTTTTCTTTGAGAGGATCTGGGAATTTAGGAAATATAATCTCTTATATTCCTTCTATAATCTTTTTGTGTTATGGCTTGATTCCAATTGGTATCTGGAAATCTGAATTTTGGTATCTGACTTCCTTCACTTTTTGTCTTAATATGGTTAACACGTGCTACAACGGTGTTAGGCTTGGAGCTCGAGCCAATGATCTCACAACAAGAGGTAGGAGTCGAGAAAGAGGGAGAAGAAGAGGTTGATGAAGTGTAGCACCTGCCAAGGGCACCACCCAAGCTGCGGAGGCACCAGCCAGATAGGCCCCGCTTACACCCTCAGGAGGGAATTAAAGATAATATGGAGTTAAAGGTGGAGGAAAATGTTGAGATAGAAGAGAATGCCCAAACTGAGGCTGTGAGACTCCCTCCTTTAGACCCCACCATTTCATAGCATGTACTTAGTTTTCTTTCTAGTTGGTTCGTTTTGGAACTATCTCTGCTATGCCCATCGCTCTAGCTTCTACCACCCGTCCTATTGCTAATGTGGATCATGTTGTTGTGGGAGCCATTGGTAATGATGCTTTTCCCACCAAACTCTGGGCCCAGTGATAACAACACAGAGCATAGATGCTTATGAAATTCTTAAAGTTGAAGTCGCCAATGTCCCAAGGTACAGAAAATGAGGATACTTATGAATTTATTCTAGATTACTATAAGAGATTGCATAAGCTGAGTATTGCGCATCAGCATGATACAGAGTTTAAAATTTTCTAGCTTCAAGGTGAGGCCAAACAGTGGTGTAGAGCTTATGTGGAATACGGGTCGTTTGTCTTACCATCACTTGATTGGACCAATTTCATGCCTTGTTTCTAGAGAAATATATTCCTCGAACCTTGAGAGATCATAAGAAGAATGAGTACATGGCACTTGAGCAGGGCAGTATGATCGTAGACACTTATGAAGCTAAATTCCATGTCTTGTCCAGATATGCCACCTAATTGGTAACTATAGAGGAGGAGAGGATCCGGTTGTTTATCAGAAGGTTAAATTCTAAGCTACAAGTATTGTTTACTCATATGATTGCTTTGGGTAAGAACTTTAATAAGGTGATAGACTTTGTTAAGCAGGTTAAGGGAGTGATAGGGCAAGCCATTGACTAAGAGGCCCAAGAGCCAAGTAATTTCCAAGGCTCTTACTCCCGTGGTTTGGGTAAGTCAGCCATTGTATCCCAGCCAGTATAGTCAGCCATACCTGCTTCTAAAAGTAGATATTCCGGGTCTTCTCAGTAGATGGTCGCTCATAATAGTTAGGAAGCTTCTTCTATACCAAATACTAGACTTTCTCTTGATCATAGTTGGTTTAACTATGAGGATTCTGGACATGTGAGTAGAAAGTGTCCATGCTCTCGTATAACTGATCCTATGCAATAGAAAACTAGACTTGTGATTTCTGTAGGCGTCAATAATAATGGCAAAGGGTATTCATAAGATGGGCGAGGAAGAAACCAGGGAGGTTGTGGTCGATGAGGTAATGGTATTGCTGGTACAGGAGCAACACAGACAAGGAAAGAGTTTGTCCATAAAGATGATAAGGCCTAGTTTTATGCTTTTCTAGGTAGGATCGAGACTCAGGCATCTCAAATAGTTATCATATGTACTATTCTTGAAGAAGAACATAGTAGAATTTGTAGATGAATGTCAAAATTGTCAAATTCCTAAATGGAAGTGGGAGAGGATAGACATAGGTTTTTATTGTTGCTCTCCCAAGACCTTGGAAAAGTTTGACTCTATATGGGTTATGGTTGACAGGCTTATAAAGTCAGCTCACTTTCATTCCAGCCAGAGTCAATTATAATGAACAATAGTTGGCAAAGATTTATGTGAAGAAGATAGTTAGGTAGCATGGAGTTCCCATCTGTATCATCTCATATCGTGGTACTCAGTTCACCTCTAAGTTTTAGGGGAAGTTGCATGAAGATTAGGTATGCAACTTACTTTCAGCACGACGTTTCATTCGTAGATTGATGGGCAGCTAAAGAGAACCATCCAAGTGTTGGAAGACATCTTGAGAGCTTATGTGATGTACTTTGGCAATCATTAGGATATATTCCTACCTTTGTGTAAGTTCTCATATAATAACAGACATCACTCCAGCATAGACATGACTCCTTTTGAAGATCTATATGGGAGAGGATGTAAATCACCCATAGTGTGGTTTGGGACTGGAATGTGAAACGTTTGTGAGTTGACTTGGTAAAGGATGCCCAAGACAAGGTAACAAGTATTGAAGCTAAGCTTCTAGTATCCTAAAGTCGACATAAAGAGTATGTTGATCTCAAGGTAAGAGACACGTTATTTCAGGTTGGCGAGCAAGTTCATTTAAAAGTATCTCCCATGAAAGGTGTTAGAGATTTGGAGAGAAGGCCAAGCTCAATCGTCACTACATTGGTCCCTTTGAAATTCATGAATATGTAGGGCCAGAGGCTTATAGATTAGCTTTGCCACCTAGATTTTATGGAGTCTATCCTGTCTTCCATATGTTTATGCTGAAAAGTATCACAGGGATGGAGATTACATTATTAAATGAGATTCAATGTTGTTGCAAAAGAACCTCTAATTTGAGGAGGATCCTATTGGTATTCTCGATCAGGACATCTAAAAGCTGATAAACAAGGAAATTAAGTCTATGAAAGTCCAACGGAAGGATCGGATGATTGAGGAAGCAACTTAGGAGACCGAGAGGGATATACGAGACAAATATCTGCAGTTGTTTGATGAATCAGGTACTACTCTATCCTTGCTTTAGTCCAAAGTTTCCTATTTGATCACTTGAAGATGGTTGATTCGTAAATTGGTATCTAGTGTAATGAACTAACCCTATCATCAAGGGTAGGTTAATAGGGAAGAAAATTATGCCAAAAAACTTCCAGGGAGTAAATTAAATATTTTGAGCCTAGACTAGATTTGGACAAAAATTGAGCCATGTGAGGTCTAGGACAATTTGATAAGGGATTGAAAGTTGGATCATAAGTTTGATCATTTAACTAAATAGCCAAGATACTAAGAAGCTTGTGCGGATTTACGAAACTGAATTTGAACGATTATAACTCCCAAAATTGATCTTGGCACTAAGAATATATTTTGAAACGTCATGAATTAAGAGTGTGTTATAAATCTAGGATTGGAATGCAAATTATGAAGTTTTTGTCTCGGTGAAACCCACTATGGCAGGATAATTCCCTCTATGGTAGGATAGTTGTGAGTTTAAGCCACAAAAAAGTCCCAAACTCAATATTATTTCTCCAGTTCTTCCTCGAGAGACCAGATATGATTCAGGGAAGTTTCTCTCTAATTTTCTACCAATTCTCTCACTATAGATAAGTTATTTTATCCCCTAATAGATACTTCAATTTTTAGACCCTAGATTCTAGGGATAATAATTATGAGGAAGAATTTAAGTTTATGATTTATGGTGGATAAAAGACCTAGATAAGGGAGATCATCACAAGAATGAACAATAATTAGGATTTTGCTATAGTTCGAGTAAATTAGCTCATTATTATTGATTTTGTGTACTTTCTTTGTTTATTTATAGACCAAAAACGATCTAAGACTTTTGGAGAAGAGGAAAACTCTGGTTCTATAGAATTCAAGGTTTGATTTAAGATAGGTGATGATTTAATATTCCTATTTGTGTGACATGCATGTTAACTTATTCATAGTACTTCTTTCATGTATGTGAAAAAAGAAAATGATGAAATAAGCTAGTAGATAACTTGTAATGATATAATTACTTGTAATGAACCCTTACTTGAACTTGTCCATTGATGCATTACTCGTTATGGATATGATTATGATTGTGATTATGATTGTATTTATGGATTGGGTGACACATTTTGATACATTTATTATTGTTAGATCGGATGTTACATTCTGATATATCTATTATTAGGTTGGTTGTTACGTTTGATACATCAATTACTATTAGATCAAGTGTCATGTTTCGATATATTTACTATTCTTAAATCGAGCATCATGTTCTAACACCACTATTATAATTGAATTGGGTGTTACGTTCTAAAAAATACTTGCTCCGATTTGGGTCCCTTGAGAAGACTATTGTTGTATGACATTAAATTAATAACTTGAGACTGTATATAAGTATAATCATAAAACTCTATGTTATTTCAGTATGTGTATGGATTAATGTGTTTTGGTTTCTTTTTTATATCCTGCTTATTGGAATATTTGTGTGATCCTACCAGTACAATTTTATTTGGTGTACTAAGTCTGCACCTGTTCTCCTTTTGTTGTTGAGTTACAGAGCATCTTCAGATGGTTGCAGATAGACCTCAGATAGGAGATTGTTGGTCCAGAAACCAAGGGTGAGCCAGTTTGCTTCAGAGCACAATAGATTCTTTCTTATTCTTGTATGTCTTGTTTTGGACTTAGACTTTCTTATTCTATTATTAACTTGTGTTAGTTTCAGGGTTGCATCCCAAATATCAGACTTGCAATTAGAGTTTTGGTGAGTTAATTTTCAATTCTTGGGTAGTATATTTCGCATTGTCAAGTTTTGTTGAGCTATGAGAACTTAATTAACTTTTTTGTTTTAACTTGTATTCATACTTAAAATCTATTGGATTGTGTTGAATTAGTTGGGGTGGGTTAAGATATTGGTTTTTTCACTGATAATTAGTGTGGTACCACTCACAACTCATTTAGAGTCATGACACTATTAATTTAGGGACATCCCATATGTACAATTCACCCTCTAAATCATCAAGTGTCAAAGTGCTAAGATCAAGGACCATCTTCGTGGTATGAAATTTTATACTTAAGGATTTTAGTACTTTTTCAACTACTTTAATTTGATCTAATGCTTCTCCCTTAGTGTCACGGCCTAAACTAGGCCCTAGATATAACATAGTGAATAGAGTTTCGAAGTACCCTCAATAAGCCTCTTAGCATAAACTTGACGTAAGATAACATAAAAAACATAAGAAATTAAATGCGAAAGGTAAGTCTTTAAAGAACTTTGACATAGCAATTCAACAAGCAAGAATCTAAGAGAAGTACTAATAGCAAAAATACATACTAAGTCTAACATAGCCTCTACTACATAGAAGAGACATAGGATAAACCCTAGCTCATCACTAAGATCCTAAAGTAAGTTTTAAAAAAGAAAGTAATAAACTTATAATGGTTCCATCATCGAAGCATGACGACTCACCAAATATTATAAGTTGATTAGAATCTACATTAGTTACGAATGAGAGCAGGAGTGTCGTGATCTATATTATAAAATAATATAGACAAAAGTATGTGGCCAGTACTTATACAATATACTTAATATGAAGAATATATTATACATGCTATAAAACATAAATCATGACTAGTCTGATAAATCTGAAACTGATAATGCAATGACCAAGTAGAACATGATATAAAACTGGTAATTGAATGACTGAAATAATTGTAAACTAAATCATAAACTTAAGTGAAAGTATTGCTAATTGACATAAACCATGTGAGCTATAACATGGAATCCAACGTCTTCTCTACACCAAAAAAGGTGGTCCTACTTGTCCGGTACTGACCCTATAACTAAGCTTAAGTCGATCCACTAGCTAATTTGTATTAAATCGGAATATCCTACTATGACACATAGCTTTGGAATCTAAATAATCATTGCTAGTCCAACTTGGTACTAGGAAATGATCTTAACAAGATTAGTCATGTATTTAATTATTTATTTTTTAAAGAAAGATAAGAGTTTAGTAATATCCATAATTTCATGAAAATCTCAAATCCTAAGAATAGCTCCTAAATCATGTTACGATCTCCTAACAAGCTAGTAATAGATATTTAATAGAAAGCATCAAGTCTTGGTAAGAAGATTTCAATCGGAAGACATCTCAAATCATAATGTCATGTTGAGAATCATTTCGTTCGGAAGCAATCAAATCATA
Source organism: Solanum clarkiae (assembly GCA_011800125.2). Taxonomy (NCBI): domain Eukaryota; kingdom Viridiplantae; phylum Streptophyta; class Magnoliopsida; order Solanales; family Solanaceae; genus Solanum; species Solanum clarkiae. Next base: position 12,412 of record JAABOM020059264.1, read on the forward strand.
ATATCATGTAAGGGCTGATTCAATTGGAAGCAATCTAAGCTTGTAAAATTATAATGAGAATATTTCAATCGAAAGTAAATCTAAATTTCATGGAAATAAGATGATGCTTTCTTAAAAAATCTTAAATTCATAATTCTCTTTAAATCATTATTCAAGCATGTCAATAAAGTAGAATTCACAGTCATAAAGTACTTGCATGGTATGGGTTCATGACAATCATCTTTAAAATTACCAATTCATGTTAATCATACATTAGAAAATCAATTTATAAGAATTGAAACTCATAAGAAAACATGAATAACCCTAACCTAAGAATTGATTAAACTCGAGAAATTGAGCTTAAATTTGGGCTCCATGGATGGAAATGGATCCATGGATGAAATTCCCACATACCAGAGGTGAATTCTAGTCCCAGACTTGACTAAGAGACTTGTTCCTCAAAATCATAACTTGTTCCTCCTTGAATTGACTTGAGAGTAATTTTAGAGAAACAATTTTTGAAGTAGATGAATTGTGAGAGTGGGAGAAATTTGAAGGGTTTGGATAGTTTTACGTCTTAGAAAATAGTGCAAAAATGAAATAACTTTGATATTAAAAAAT
>JAABOM020059265.1:0-13010 GCA_011800125.2 Solanum clarkiae
AGATGAAGAAATTCAGGTTGGGTAGATTGAAATTCATGAAGAATAACTTACCTTGAGGAGGAATCTTGGAAGCTAATTCTAACTTGATCATTTTCTTGATGATTCTTGAGTGTTTATGTTTAGGATAAAAGGGAGAGGGTTTTGATTATAAAAACTGATGTTTTATATGTTTTGGGGACCATAAACCCCTAAAGATTTTAGGATAAAAATACCCTTAAATTATAAAAAAAAAGTCATTAACTCATCTAGTAAGGGTTCGTGACGCGCTCCGGGCGCGGACTTTCGGACAGCTCTGCACCTCTTCACTAAAATGATTATAACTTTCTATTTCGAACTTCGATTAACGTAAAATTAGATGCGTTAGAAAGATAATTCGAATATATTTGATTTGATATATTATGGGTCATATAACTCATTATACTTTAGGAGATATGGTCATTCGAAGTTGACTCTTCTATCGACTCATACGAAAACTTAGTTGCTGGAAATTCTTTGAACTTGGCTTGATGTAAAAGATCCCTTATTACTCTAAATCATACCTAATATACTTTAAATACTTATGAATTGATCCTAGCATGTATACACAACTTGCAAGTCGTTGGTTCACCTAACTTTTATAAAATCATATATTAGAAGTACGACCTCATATCAGCTCTAATTCTATTCCCGTACTAAGAAATAGACTTTAACATCTATGCTCAATTAAGAATCCTTAATTAAAATCCTATATCATATGAAGGATGATTCAGTCTTAGCTTAACAAAAAAATTTGGTGTGTACAATCTCAATCAAAATAGAAAGATACAACAAGTATGTAAAATTACAAAATGAAATAGGCATCAAGATAGAATAACATCAACTCAGATACTCAAGTCAATAAATAATAAACTCAATCAAGATGCAAAAAATTTAAATTAACAACAAAATTTATGCAAACATCAATCATATCCAATCCAATCTAATCAGAGTACTATCAAGACCTATATGAGAGAGTTTCTCTAATTGACAACCATCACCTATGAGCCAGTGATGATACAACAAAGCGATGTCATTTCCACATCCATCCAATACGATGTCAAGATTAAAGACATCCTATCAGCGGATCCACAATCAATAACAATAAGTCTTCTTTTGGAACAATAGGGAAACATTTGATTTTACAGTTCAGTCCTCTCCTATGTTTGGTACATAGTTATTGTGTTTGAGTTGTTATATAAACTTACTCAATTCGATGCTCAATACTCCTCCAACGACTCAATGCTCGTAAAATAATTAAGTCTAATCTAACTCGATCAACAGATCTCATATAGACTCTTATAAGTTCATCAATTTTGTCATAGTTAAGTCCTTCGCCTATCAACCATCCAATCAATTCTCAGTCACATCTTTTAAAAGTAATTTAGACTCACTTTTAAGATCACATTCAACTAGGTTCAATCATTTTGGTCCAATTATGAAGATTACAATTAACCATCAAGCTTATGGGACTATAATCATATTCATGTCTCCATCACAATCAAGCATTCACAAATTTAAGGTTCTAGACTCAATCCTTAGGCATAGTCATTAAGTCTTAATTCAAAAATATAATTGGCATTTATAAAATCAAAGACTTAAATCATTTATTTAAGAAACAAGTTTATAGGAATCATCAATTATATACTATAAGTAAAACAAGTTAAACATTAAATAAGTTTTTAAGAAACCACAATCATGGGAACTTCAGTTTCATCACAATTTATCCTATCACAATCATGGGCATATGGAAGATTAAGGTCCATGCTTTAGTTTAGCCTTAAATATTTGGAGTGAAGGATAACAACGAAATTTGCAAGAGTTTTGCTCCAATCACTTAAACCCTTTTCTCCTCTTATTGCCCCTAATTCTTTAGTTAGAGCATGTAAAGGGACTTAGTGATATTTAGGAACCCTTTTAATGCCAAAAATAAACTATATTAGTTGTGGATTAAGTGTAAGAATGGTTGATAAAATTCTGGGATGCCCCCCCTTAAAGTTTTAGTGAAAAAAAAATTTAAACTGTGATGGAGTAAGTCCGCATCGCAAAATTGTTCCGCCTTAGTTCATCTTTTTACAAAATAGATAAATTGCACTCGTCGAATGAGTTTTATGTGTAAAATGTGAGAATGACCCATTTTGGGGTATCTCCACGATGCAGAGGTGTTGTTCACTTTACTAAAATTACATTTTACCCAAAAAATTAGCTTTTGCTCTGGTTGGCCTAAAATTCAACCGAGACCACTTTTCCACTCAATTACTTGCGCTAATCATGATTCCTACCTTGAATTTGCCTAAAATGTTTTAGAAGATGTGTTATTTTGGCAATCTCCTATCTAAGGGTATTTTGATAATTCTTAAAAATGTGATATTATCTCTCCATTGGAATCATTCATCATCAAGTGAAGAGTAGCTAGAGATGGACTCGAAGCATGAAAACAATCATGACTCATTCAAGCAATCAATCAAACTCTTTAGACAATCAACAATCAACTCAAGGATAAAAGGTAAGGACATTACCTTTAACGTTCTAATGCAAATATTTTGCCTTCATATCCTCCTCAGCTTCCTATGTGGCTTCCTCAAAAAATTAATTTCTCCATAGGACTTTGATTGAGGCTCTTTCTTTGGTCCTTATTTTGGAAACTTGACGATCAAGAATCTAGATTGAGATCTCCTTATAGGATGGTCTATTTTTTCACTTTAATACTATCAATGAGGATTAATAGTGAAAGATCTCCAAAACATTTATTCAACATTGAGACATGGAAGACTAAATGAATCGCGGCTAACCCGTAAGGTAATTCCACTTCTTAAGCACGTTCTTCATGCTCTTCGCAATTTGATAAGGGCCGATATATCGGGGACTTAGCTTTGCCTTCATGTCAAATTTCATGACACTCTTCATGGGTGGCACCTTTTGAAAGTGCATGACACCCTCCATGGGTGACACCTTCGAATATACCCAGTCATCTACTTCAAACTATAAATCTCTCTTTCATAAATCAATGTAAGATTTTTGGCGGTATAGATAGTCTTCAACCTCCCTCTAATAATATTTATCTTCTCCATGGACTGGTAAACAAGATCAAATCTAATCAATTCTGCTTCACCAACTTCAAACCACCTAATGGGTGATCCTCCTCCCACACAAAGTTTCATAAGGAGCCATCTGAATACTTGCATGATAACTATTGTTGTATGTAAATTTAATGACATGTAAATGATCATCCCAATTACCTTTGAAATCAAGGACATAAGCTCTCAATATTTCCTCCAAAGTCCAAATGGTGTGTTCTACGTGGCTATCTATCTAGAGCTGAACGTTTGTACTAAAATACACCTTTGAACCTAGCCATTTCTGTAAAGATCTTTAAAACTGAGATATGAATTGATCTGATTTGTCTAAGATGATAGACAAGGGAACTCCATATAATCTAACAATCTCTCAAATGTAGAATATGACATAATCCTCTACAGTGTCAATCGTCTTAACTGCCAAAAAGTGAGTTAATTTAGTCATCCTATCTACAATCACCAATATCGAATCATGCTACTTTCATGACCTCAAAAAACTTGTGATGAGTGCCTATTGATTATCTCCCATTTTCATTTGGGAATCTCAAAGTTTTAAGCCTATCCACATGGCTTTTGGTGTTCAATTTAACTCATTGAAAATTAGGGCACTTAGAGATAAATCTAGCAATATCCTTTTTCATTCTGCTCCACCAATAGACTTTCCTCAAGTCATTGTACATCTTGGTAGAGCTAGGATTAATGGAATGCGTAGAACTGTGAGTTTCATCCATCATCCTATCTCAAACACCATTAACTCTGGCTTCCTCCAACTGAAGTAGGATATGATCTTAGTCTTGCTAATCTTTAACCTATACTACCAGAGATGAAGCTGGCCCATTCTGAATGTTAACTCCACCTTCATTAGACCCTTTAAGTTAAACTCCCAATTGCGCTAGTCTGTGCACCTCTTTAACTAACTCTTTCTTCCCCACTTCAATAAGAGCTGTACTACCCATTGAAAACCTTCTAAGAGTATTCACAACAATGTTTTTTTTATCTAGATAGTAGAGAATGCTCATGTCATAATCCTTAAGCAACTCAAGTCATCCCCTTTGTCTCAGGTTGAGCTCTTTCTAGTTGAATACTAATTGCAGGCTCTTGTGGTAAGTGAACATATCCACACACACTCCATACAAGTAGTGGTTTCAAATTTTGAGAGAAAACATTACAGCTGCCAACTCAAAATCATGGGTTTGATAATTCCTTTCATAAGCCTTAAGCTGTCTAGAATCATAAGCTATCACTTTACCCCTCTACATCAACACACAACTCAAACCAACTCTAGATGTATCATAATGGATCACAAAATCTTCTATTCTATCAGGCAAAGTCAAAACTAGAGCAGTAGTCAATTTGTCCTTTAATTTCCAAAACTCTCCACACAAGCATCAGACTATTGGAACTTAGCCTTCTTTTTAATCAGCTTAGTCAATGTTGATGATATGGATACAAATCTACGGTAATAGCCAATCAAACTTGCAAAGCTTCTTATATCAGTTGGAGATATGGTTCTGGGAAAATTCTTCATTGCCTTAGTTTTCTGGGTATCAAACCAAATGCCATCTGCAGATACTATATAACACAAGAAAGTCATTGATCGAAGCCATAACTCATACTTTGAGAACTTTGCATACGATTCTCTATCCTTAGGAGTTTGGAGGACAACTCTAGGATAATAGGCATACTCTTCCTTATTCCTGGAGTAGACAATAACATCATCAATGAAGACAATCACGAACATATCAAGATATGACTTAAACACCAGATTCATAAGGCCTATAAAGGTTGAGTATTAGGAAGAATATCAATTCCAAAGTTAATCTCTTTATCAAGGGACTTTAGGAAGATCATCAAGAAAGACTTGAAGAAACTCATTGACAAATGGGACTAACTCGATAGAGGGAGACTCCACTATATTATCTTTAACTCACACAATGTGATAAATACACCCTTTAGAGATTAACTTTCTTGCTCTAAGGTAAGAAATAAACTTACCCTTAGGCAATGCAAAACTACCCATCAATTCTATATTAGGCTCATTCAGAAACTAGAATTCAACTATCCTAGTTCTACAATTAATGAAGGAATAACAAGCATAAAGTCAATCCATGCCACATCAAAAGTCAATCACCTCCAACACAATTAAGTCTACCCAAGGTATCTCTATCATGAAATAATATTTATATACCTTCTTAACAGAATGAACTCACCAACAAGAGTAAAAACACAAAAGGGGTCAAGAACCACTCAGGAAGGATCTTAAATTCACTATCAATGCGGAGGGTCACAAATGATATTGTGGCAGCCATATGATGTGAGACATATACATAATGAAAAAATAATCAAAGCATGCCCATGATAACATCTATTGAACTCTACTTATCCTTGAGACTAGCAATGTCATACAAACGGTTTGTACCTCCACCTATACCCATAATGGTACCTCTCTTAGTACTGCTGGTTGGGGGTGCTGCTGAAGATTGAGCTTTATTATCTCCATCACCCCGCCTTCTCATAGGATACTCATTCTGGAGCTAACCAGTTCATTTAGCAAGCATTTGTTCCCTCCTTACACACACCTAAGTGATGTTTGCCATACTTGCCACAAGATGGCTTCCCTATAAAACATTGAGTCACACTAGCGTGAGATTAAGAATCTGAGCTTTGAAATTTTGATAACCTTGGGACTTCTGATCATACTTGTTACTAGGAGGTGGTGCACTAGTTGTGGATGGCTCATGACCTGAAGACCTCTTCTTAAAATAGTACCTAGCCCTCTTACACTTACTCGAGGCTCTTGCCTACTAATTTTGTTCTCTTGATCATGTTCTCCTCGCTATCTCTCTTCTTATCCTCCTCAAGTTGTTGGACATAAGCCATGAGTCTAGAGATGTCCATACGTAGAATCAACAATACATGTTGCTTTGCACTACTTCATATGCTTGCTCAAGCCCGATATGGACTTCCTCATTCATTTTCCTTGTCAAAATCTTGTGAGAACTTCACCGCTAGCTCTCTTCTTCTTCGACAAATTCGGATTCTATTTCACCAACGAAATCAAAGCAATAGAATCTCAAATCAAGCATGCTATTGTGGTGAAAATCATAGGCCGCACAGGATCAAGAGGACAAGTGACTCAGGTTAGAGTGAAGTTCATAGATGACCAGAATCGGTTTACCATAAGAAACGTCAAGGGACCAGTCAGAGAGGGAGATATTCTCACTCTACTGGAATTTGAGAGAGAAGCTAGAAGGTTGCGTTGAGCAATTAATTTTTTAGATGGTCTTGATTACCTTGATTACTATGATTCAGTATTTTCCAATAGTAAGTGTTTGGTCTTATTTTCTGGTGTAGTTCTACATTTTGAATTGTTCTGTGATATGACTATTTGAGTAATTTTTTGGCTATTGAATGTTATTGTTGAAAACTTTAAGGTATGACAACATTTGAAATAGATGTTTAATTTATCTTATAATTTGTAAAAAAAAAATTTTCCTCATTCTATATCTCATGTTAGGGACTATCTCTGGAGCATGCATAGATAGTTGAATGAACTTGAGTTCATATTCTTTGACAATCATCCCCTCCTTCTTCAAGTTAATAAACTCTTCAACCATTGATTCCCTCAACTCTTATGGAACGAAGTGATCAAGAAAAATACTCTCGAATTCATCCTAAATGGCAAGCTCAACATCCTCTCCTCGGCTCTCTTCCAATTGATTATACAGACATTTGCCACATTTTTATGTTGATAAAAAGCTAGTTCAACTTCCTCATTCTTAGTCACCTGCATGGATTTCAACACCTTTCATCTTTCATCAATAAAATTCTAAGCGTCTTCCTTAACCCTACATCGTATGAAGTCTTGTAGGTTTATTCTCAAGAAATTTGTAAGTCTTCCTGCAATAGTCTACGCGTAGGAGTTGGAACTAGGAGCCTGTGAAATCTGAATATGACTCTAGGTGGCTACAAGTTGGGTGAGCATAGTGATACTTCCTTTGAGATAAGCCTTTATAGTAGGAGCAGGTGAAGCAGTGTGCCTTAGGAGCCTAGTGGCTCTAGTAGGTCGACCTATTCCTCTCGTCCCTATCTAAGTAGGTACCTCTCGTAGGGGATTCTCAGTGTTGGAAGCCTAAATATGTCTTTTGGTGGCAATACGCTTAGGAGTCATAATCTGCAAACATGTAATACACAAATAAAATGGATATATTAATAGAGTTAAACTCTATCACACGAACTTAGAATTCAAAAGATGTCAGACAATTTCTAATGTCTTGTAGCCTACTGATTATGAGCATGATGTACAACACACTCATATGCATGACTCTTCGAGAAATGATTTCACATACACCCTACGACTATTAAACTTTGTGCTCTGATACCATGTTTGTCATGCCTCGTGAGGGTACCCTTGGCATGAATGACACACAGAGATGATTACTAGTCCCCAAGCAAACCACTTGGCTTAATCATATCATAAATCATACAACAAAAGGCTTAGTTTAGATATTTAGACTACAATCTATCAGGCTAATCAATGATTAAATAGAGTAAAGCTTTCAAAACCAACAACATCATCATACCAGTAAAAAAGGAACTAGTCAAAAGTTAAAGACATTATAACAATTCATCACTATCGAGCCTAAAAGTCTTTATTAATACTGTCTACATAGTGCCTATGACATGTTCATGGCTAAATAAAAAGGGACTAAACTCAAAACTAGAAACATATAGGTGGTATCATCTAAAGCAGGGAGGACTCACCCAAGGCTGATAGAATGATAAGATCCTTAATAAAATGCCTATTGATGATCATTAACCCTATGTCTATATCATGAAAGAATGTAAGACTAAATGGACATTAGAACATTGAATGTACGAGTATGTAAAATGGTAGAATGAAAGAGGCATCAAAGTAGAATAACATAAACTCAGATACTCAAGTCAAGAAATAAGAAGTTGAACTAGGATGTCAAAATTATAAAGTAAGATTACAATTTAGATAGACAAAAATCATATTCAATCCAATCAGAGTACTATCAAGACCTATATGTGAGTTTTCCTATTCGACAACCATCACCTATGAGCCAGTTATGATACGATAAAGTGATGTTATTGCCATATCCATCCAATATCTTTATAGGGTAAAAGATTTAATATCAGTGGATCCACAATCAATAACTGTGCTAGCTGTGTAGTTATTGAGTTTGAGTTGTTATTTACAATCACTCAATTCTGTGCTCAATACTCCTCCAAAGACTCAATGCTCATCAAACAATCAAGCCAAATCCAACCCGATTAATAGGTCTCATATAGACTCTTATCAATTCATCAATTTTATTACAATTAAGACTTTTGGCATATTAACCATCCAATCAATTCTCAATTACATCTTTGAAGATTAATTTAGATGCACATATATTATCACATTCTACTTCAATCATTTGAGTTCAATTATGAAGATTACATTTAACCATCAAGTTTGTGGAACTGTCATCATTTTCACATGTCAATCACAAACTAAATTCACAAGTTCAAGGTTATAGACTAAATCCTTAGGCATAGTTAGTAAGTCTTGGCACAAAAATTCAATTAGGGTTTATAAAATCAAAGGCATAAATAATTCGTTCATTAGAAAAGTTTATAGAAACCATCAACTATACAATATAAGTAAAATAAGTTAAACATTAAAGAAATTTTCGAGTAGACACAATCATGTGGACGTTAATTCCAATACAATTCATCCTATCACAATCATGGGGCAAATCAAAGAGCAAGTCCATGCTTTAGTTTAGTCTTAAATCTTTTGGATGAAGGATAACAACTAAATTCGCAAGAGTTTTGGTCCATTCACTTGAACCCTCATATTTTCTCCTCTTCGTAGCCCTAATTCTTTAGTTAAAATGTGTAAAGAGACATTGAGATGGTTGAGGAAAACTTTTAAGGAAAAAAATAATCTATATGAGTCATGGATTAAGGGCAGAAGGGGTGGGTAAATCTCTGGAATGCACCTCATTTAATTTCTGCTGACAGAAAAAATTTGAACTATGATGGAGCAAATACTTGTTCCACCTTATTTCCTTTTTATGCAACACAACACATCCATCGAATGAGTTTTATGTGTAAAGTGTGAGAATGACATATTTGGGGTATCTATGCGATATAGAGGTGTCGCACACTTTACGAGAAATTTTATTTTTCCCACAAGAAATTATCTTTTGCTCTGGTTTGCCTAAAATTCAACTGAGACTACTTTTTCACTCAATAGTTTTTGCGTCAATCATCATTTTAGCCTCAAATTTGCCAAAAATATTTCGAATAATGTGTTATGTGGACAATCTCTCAGCTAAGGGCATTTTGATAATTTTTCATGGTGAAACATTATAGTTGTAAAACAGAGAATTTATGTTGAGAATACTTTTCTTCATCTATTCAGACATAAGTGATAGATCGGAGGAGTAGTGATAAAATAGATTTTCTTCGACCTATCGGACTGAAGTAATATTATTACGACCTAACTTTTTTAGTTATGATTGCACCTACTTTATCTATCTATCTGTCACGACTCAAACCTAGGACCTAGGTGTGACATAGCGAATGAGAACCCGAAGGTCCCCAAATAAGCCTCTTAGATCATACATGCACTTCATAGGTTCAATTAAGGAATAATATAGGAGTGATAATATGAAATGAAAAATGGGACTAAGGGACAAATCATGCCTCAAAGACATACTTTAACTCCATTAAAGAAAACTAATAAAATCACCTATCTATCATGAATTAAGTGCTTTCACAAGAAGTAGTCCATACACTCAATTTAAAGAATTGAATATAGATTAAGGACTTAGCATCAAAGAACAACTCTCATACTCACAAAAGAATTCATATGTATGCACAAAGATCCATAGACTTTCCTAGTATGTATATCTCTACTAATTAAGTATATTTGAATAGAATCAAATAGGACTTTAATGGGTTGTAACATTGGTTAGAGGATGGATAGGAAATTATATAATAGTGACTTGAACTTCCTTAGACACTTTTCATACCCCCTTTTTATTTTCTTTTGGACTTCATCACCCATTTTTTTCACCTTGTTTGTTTCAGCCCTCTCTTCAATTATTTTCACAAGTAATTCTAATTAGTTACAATACTTCAATCACCATTTTCTTCTTTTCTCCTCTTTATTTTTTGTATATCCTAATGTTTTCACTTTTCTTTACAATAACCATCCCCCAACTTACACATTTTTCTTGAGTAGAGGTGCACAATAGGCAAAGAGGGACCAAGTTCAAAGTTTGAATTACTAAAACAATAGGAAAGGTGAATTTGGATAATACAATGAAAAAGTCTACTTTAGGCTCAAAAAGGTTACTAGTGGTATAATATCTGAAAAGGCTAAATTTTATAAGACACATCCAAAAGATCTTATTATCACTTTTTAAACAAAGCAATACTCTTTATTTCACTTCAATAATATGTCGGGCAAGTTCTAGACTTAAGATGCAAAACATCGAATATATACAAATAACCTCACCACACATGGAACAAGTCTAAATCAAGATGGATTAATTTTACTATTAAGATAGTCAGAGTCATAACAAACTTATAAAATAATAATAAGTTATATAAAAAGTCACAACTATGAGACTAGGTGTCAAAAAAGTTTATTTTTATTTTATGCTCAAGCGGTTACAGAAAAATACTAATCAAAATCATGCCTAAATTGTTTGTATCAACCGAGTTAAAAAGGTCTTTTCTTTTCTCTCCAAAAATAAAATAAAATAAAATACTAAAAATAAAAAACCTACATTTGTTAACAAAAAATTTAGTTCGATGGGCTCTCTCTCGGAAAAGAATCGAAAAGAAAAATCAAGGGGTGCGCGAAGTATGCTCTAATAAAAACTAAAAATCTAAGAATCATAGAAAAAAACTATTTTACTCTAATTTTTTTAAAAATAGTTTTGGACTTTTTAATTGTTTTAGTTAAAAATAAATACTTAAATAAAATCCTATATCATACATCACCCTTAAAAATATTGAAAGATATTCCACTCCGCACTTAAAATTATGCTTTATCCCCAAAGCAATTTATAGAAAAGAGATGAAGCAGAAGGGTAAGAAATACTCCCTAGGACCCTTCAGGGTCTAGCTAGCAACATTTTTCTTCACTATTTATCAATGGTCACGCGTATCCCTCACTTAAGCTAAAAAAATATGTTCCTTAGCTTCAAATTTGGATACTCAGACTTCCTCTAAATCTGCAAAAATAAAACGCCACAAAATAGATAAAAATACTATAACAAAAAGAAATTGAGAAGTTACTACTAGTTGGATTGCCTTTCACTTTTTCTTCAACCTTGAACTTATGAATTGTATCCCCTAATTTCTTTTTCAATTTTCTATTATGCTCAAAAGGTAGTGGTATAAAAATAAGGGAAAGAAACAATGAGGAATGTAATTTTTGTATTTGCGCCCAATAAATTCAAGAATATAAACATGTTTTTCCTCCTCCTTAGATTCTTCTATATGCTCAAATTGATTAATATCTCATCATTTAAATATAATATAAAAAAATTATTGGAATGAGGTCCAATGCATCCTAATTCATGAATTATTTTATTATTTACATCCTCATTTTACACTCTTTAGAGTTTTTCAAATTAATATTATCTACTTTTTCGCATAACTCTCCTATATTTTTTCTCAACAGTGACAACATTAATAATAGTATGATCAAGTAGCTGACTCTCCAATTTTAGCTCTTCAAGTTAGCCTATAAACATTTTTTTCTCACACTATTCATAACTAACTTGTTGAGCGCTAAACGTGTCCACCTTTACATTCAAATCAACAATTAAAATATGGACATTCAAGCCAAATTAATGAACATCTAGCAAAAGTACATTGTTGTCTAGGTCAATATCTTTTAACATTTTCAAGAAGTACACATCGCGTATCAAAAACTTATCAATAACTCATCTCATTTCAATACTCCAACCATTCAATATTTCTTCAACAGACGGCGTCATATTAATAAGAGTAAATAAATAAATAAATGGTCTATAAGTAAAAATAAATACTAAAGGTAATATCTAAATCATATTATGTCACACCCCGAGAGGGTACCCTTGGCGTGGTCGGCACTTGCAGAACCTTTGTTGATTCACAAGAGAACCACCTGGTCTCATTGTCACATCTTACTCAACAGCAAAAAGAAATATTCAAATAAAAGACATCAACGAAGTAATAAAGTTCTTATAAAATAATCTCCAATGACCAAGTTTGAAAAAAATAAAAATGTTCAATACTCCTCTACTAGATATTTATGAAGCCTCTATCTCTAACATTTAGATGGTACCATGATAGGCCATGGCTATCTAACTCAAAGAAAATAGCAATAACCAGTAACAGATGAAAAGAAAGGCTCCTTCGGATAGCAAGGAGGGCTCACTACCTTTAGAAACAAGGGACTGAACCTCACTGGTGCACTTACTGAAGTCCTTTGCCACTTGTATCTACATCATTAACGATGCAGGCCCAAATGGGCTTAAGTATATGAAATATACTGGTATGTAAAATAGCTCAAGGAAACAGATAAGGTTAGGCTCAAATCAATCGACACGACTCAAGACTTAACTCATCAACCCATAACTTAACTCAATAAATATACAAAGTTTAAAATTATTGAAAAGAGATTTTGTTTTCCATGCAGCTATGTTTAAAATATAATGTGCTTAGTTAAGTATTGCTAGAAAATTTCTCTAACTAACATAACTCCCACCACCATGAGTTTGGTAATGCACAATGATGCCGACGTCATTGCCACGCCCGTCCTAAACTGTTAGACCCCGTAAATATTCTAATTGACGTAAATTGTCGCGTTGGAAAATTTCGTAAATATTGTGTAATTGCACT
>JAABOM020059266.1:0-13008 GCA_011800125.2 Solanum clarkiae
TTTGAACTCCTTCCAGGTAGTTGGAGGTGCATCTATACCCTTAGATTGCTTCCAAGCTTTATACCACAATATAGCCATACCCTTCAAACTATATGTCGCTAACTCAAGAGCTTCTATTCCACTCACATGCATAACATCTTAAGTGCACTAAATCTGATCAATAAGGTCTTGGGGATCTTCATTAGGAACTGACCCAGTGAAGGATGGAGGGTCCAAATTAAGGAAATCACATATCCTTGTGTCAGCTGCCCTATTCGCACCACTTGCACCTATAATCGGACCTTCCTGTCTTTGACCTTGGCTAGCAACTATATGAGTCAATAGTTGGACTGCATTTCTTAGATCCTGTGCGGTAGCATCGATAGGTGGTTCTGGGGGAATTTCACTACTTTCGGGTTCATCAGGAGCTGGAGGAATTGGAGATGTCTGTGACAGAGACTCATCTTGAGCCTCATTTCGTGGTCTTACCTGACTGGGTATACCAACCACCATTTTTATTCCCTTCCCTTTACCTTTGTTCTTCCTGATTTCTGGCATACTTGTTGTACAAAACAATTTAGGGGCTAGACACAATCCACCTATTACACTTAGCTCTATGGCACGATCTAAGGAACGAAAAGAAAGTAACAACTCCTAAATGCCACGTAGTCTCCTTCTTATAAATTTTGTGCATAACATATCGATGAACAAGATTCTATGTAGACATGGCTTTGTAGACTCCCTAGGATGACCCGCTCTGATACCACTTCTGTCACACCCAAAGCCCCATTAAAGCAGACTGGCACCTGTTGCCGATAAGGCCTGGGGGAAACAGCCTTTATCCATGCATTTTCCATACCTATTGTAAGGGATTTCTATATTTGACATGCCTTCAAGAAAATAAACAATGATAACAAGCCAAAAGGAAATACATATGGCTAGGTCGTTGGGACCATGGTGTTTAAAGTACGAGACATGACCACACTTTGATTTACATAATCTACAAAGCCTCTAGATAAGGAAAAGTATCTGATAAGGGTCGGGACAGGCCCCGCCTCGACTAACTATACACAATAAACTATAAGCTCTAGATATGCAAAGCTCCGAAGCAACCTGGAGCTTGGTAACAACAGTTGGAAATCCTGTTCTCCTACTGGGAAGAGTTACTAGAACCTGTACCTATAGCATAAATGCAGGTCACCCGTAATGGACATCATTACGCGATAATATACTGAATATGTAAGGCAGGAAATACTTTATATGAAGTAACAACTCAAATGAAACTATGTACTAGTGTAGGATAACAGACCACCTTTAGTTATATTGTGGGATCATGTACCTTATGTTCTTTTTATTACTTTACCTTTACTGTATAGTCTGTGCACAACATGTAATATAAATGACCAGCTGATCAGTGGTAAACCTACATAGGGATCGGCCCTGGTTAGGCTTTTCCTTTAACCCCTTGGGCTACCCCCCGTGATAGGATCGACCCTGGCTAGGTGATTCTTCCACCCCTCAATTTACCACCCATCAACAAGCAATACACCTTACTTTATCTTTCAATTACCTTTGAGATGATTCTTTTAGTAGTCATAATATTAGAGCTATAGGACTGTAGATGTAGCATGTGACATATAAATAATCATAGAAGACAATATGACAATTAAAGGAGTACGTTACACAAATAATGAAATGGGTATGAGATGAAACAACTCGCGAATTTATTTAGCACCAAGAACCCATGTAACTTGGTATCCATGTATGTATGCAGATTTGAAGGTGACTATGTATGTAAACATATGAACATGTGAAAGAGTGGAGAAACAGTTAATAGTTATGTCGGAGTCGGTAAGTACCTCTATGTGCGAAGGATGAATCTGGATTTCTTGCCAAGTAATACGATCGAGTAGCCTCACATACCTCACTGTACGACCTCGTTATTACCTCGAGATTACCTTTCCTTCCTCCAAATATTTATCTAAAACATAGTAGATGATAAAACTAGCATTAGTAGCCAATAGATACATCTTGGCAGCCCAATCTCATAAAAAAAACAACATACGGGTAGCAAGGAGATAATTATAAACCCGAGCGTATTCTTTCGACCTTTCCACCCCTAATCGTATTTTCTAATACACGTTATCATATACATATCATGTACAGACTGTATTAGTGCAATAATAGTCCTACAATAGCACACAAAGCACAACACATAACAATTCTACACAACATACAAATGGGCAGCATAACGTTACATCCCTTCGCTACATTTTGACGTCGACAATTCCAAACCTGTTCCAACTTTAACCAAATAGTATCTACCATATATACATATAAAACCAGTCCTAAAAATGTTCAAAAGCAGTCCTCAAAATAAGTAAATGACATGAGACCATAGTCTTGAATTAATTAGCCCGCAAGTTCCTATTACGAGCACAATTATGATATCACACAAGAACTCACTTTCACGGACTGTAAAAATGGTACAGCAGCCTTTATACATCATTATAGGACTAATACTCATTAACAATAGTATCCTCCCTTCATAATCAATCCAACCAAAAAGAGAAAAGCTTCCAAATAAACAAGAATAACGTACAACTTTTGAAACACATGCTGTCCAAAAGTTTCAGCATATACCTAACCAACATAGTCTCTTGTTTTCCACAAGAAAACCATACTAAACACATAAGTAATATTAATTACCATTACCTTCAAGGTGTAGGGATTCTCCAAGAACCCTAAAATCCTCCTTGTGGTTGCTTTGCAAGGTTAAGAAAGTGTAGAGATAAAGCTTTGTGAAAGCTGATTTTTTTTTCCCAAGTTGACAATGACTTAAAGGTGCTACTTGTAAGCCCTTTTAAAGGAGTGTTTGGCCGAATTTTTTGTGTGGTTAAAGACTCATATTATCAAGGTGGTAATGCAGCAGTTTTTCCCTTTCACTTGGACCTAATTGGGTTCCAAAGTTGATGGGCCTTGGCTACCCATTTTCCAAATTTCTCTTCACTTAGTTTGGCCCCAAATAGTCAAGAGGGTTGTGATGTACTTGAGCCCTTTTTATATTCTTCTTAGGTTGAAAATAAATTCCAATTATGATACTAAAACACAGGCTAAAGTTACTCCCTTACCACGGACTTTATCCATAATTGGACTTGGATGGATTCGACGTCGAGCCTCTTCTCCGTCTAGCTAGCACATCTCAGCTAAGCAAGTAGGTAACTCATCTGCTAGCTTCCTAAGTCCTGCAAGCATCTCAATTCTCTCACTTTGTTTAAAGTTGCGATCTCGTCAATTTGACTCAAAACATGTATATACTCGACCCTATTATGTGTTACACACACATATCGCCCTATAACATGAGATTCAAGCACTTTTATAAATGGGCGCTAATTTGACCAAATCATATCATGTTTCATTTGCATAGTACTAGTATTGTAAGATTTGGGGTGTTACAAATTGGAAAGCTAATTCAAAGAGCTTCAATTTCATAGGTCGTGGGTCACCTAGTTCATTGTTATGCTAAGAGATATGACCATTTAAATTTGTCCCTTTCATCAGTTCTTGTGAAAAGCTTAGCCAATGGAATTCCTTTGAATTTGACTTGATGTAGAAGACTCATGATGGCCCTAAACAACATAAATAGGCTTGAATTGAGGCTTGAAAGTGAACTTAACTTGAGCTTGAAGATTCCATACTTCAAAAAATTCAACGTAGGCATCCATACGATTGACTTAACGGTCCGTAACACTCTACATGGACCGTATAGTCCTCCGTACCACTTCATTTAGAAAATTCCTCACGACGAAGTTCCGAGATGGTGATCTAATACTTAGAAAAATTTCACTATGGAAGCCATACATGGAGGTTTGTGCATCATACCACTCCATACGGACTGTATACTTGGCTGTCCCACTTCACTTGGTTCCAAATATATGGAATTTCAAGGCTAAGACCACCATATGGCCCGTGTGGCATCCATGTGTGGCGTGCCTTAGTCTAAAACTCCACTTTAAAGCTTTAAGACCCCACACAAGGCCAAGGGTCACTCCAAGGAAGCTTCACATGGTCCGTAAAGCCTCACACAGACTGTGAGGGATTCCATGAAGCGTCACCTTGGTCCAAAACTTTTTGGGGACAAATTTCCAAGCTCCACTAAGGCCGTACAACGTTTGGTCCTCACAACATCTCCCCCTTGGGAACATTCATCCTCGAATATGCTAGAACAAGGCTTGAAAGGCTTGACTTAGGACATGAAACATTCAATTACAAGACACAATGCATTTTCATCACATGAAAATCATTTAAACTAATATCAAAACATATTTAAATCATTCAAAACTTCTTAAAAGACATTTTTGTGCATGAAACTCAAGAGTGAAAGAATTAGGACCATTGAGGATAGGAAGAAACTAATATCATAGGCTTGAGTAGATTGGAAAGGATAGATGTATCGTCGCATCATACTTGATTCTACTTCCCACATAGAACCTTTAGCAAGTTGATCCTTGCCACGAAGCTTGTTCACTTGCCCATCCAAGACCTCAACCAGAATTTCTTCATAAGACAAGTTCTCCTCAACCTAACACACCTTCCAAAAGCACAATAGTACAAGGATCACCAAGCAACTTCCTCAGCAAAGACATATGGAAGACCGAGTGAATCGAACTCAAATCTAGAGGCAAATCCAACCTATAAGTCACATGCCTAATCCACTCAACGATTTCATAAGGACCTGTATACTAGGGACTTAGCTTGCCCTTTTTCCCAAAACGCATTCATAGGCGAGACCCTCACATACACCCAATCACTAATACGAAACTCAAGATCCCTCTTTCTAACATCCAGATAAGACTTTTGATGACTTCGAACCAACTCCAACCTTTTCCTAATCAATTTCAGTCTTTTTATAGCCTCTAATACTAAATCCGGGCCTATAGAAGTCATTTCGTCTAACTCAAACCACCCCACCAGAGATCTACACTTCTGCTATACAAAGCCCAAAATGGTGCTATACCAATACTAGCATGAAACCTATTATTGTAAGCAAACTCAATAAGCGATAGATGATCACTCCAATTGACCTTGAATTCAAACACACAAGACCTCTACATGTCCTTCACAATTTGAATTTTCCTATCGGCTTGCCCAATAGTTTGAGGATGAAAAGCAGTATGTACTCAACTTCACCTTAGGGCCAATCCCCTTTTGATATGATTTCAAAAAGCAAGAAGTAAGATGGATACCACAATTTGACATAATAAAAATAGGCACACCACCCAGTCCATTCAACACCCAAATATATAACTTGGCATTGTCCTTCTTCATACCCTGCACTAATAAACTTCCCTTAAGTCACGACATATATTAATAGACCCTGGGTGAATAGAATAATGAGAGTTATTGCTTCACTCATGGTCACTCTCCTAAGATCATCCACATTCAGAACACATAACCGACTTTGACACCCAAGCACATTATCTCCCACTTGGGAGAAGACCTCTATCTTTTTTTTGGTAACCATCTCCTTCAACTCAACTAATGACAGATCTATATCTTGCATAGCCTTAATATTAACAAGCATAGAAGTTTCTCACCCATTCTAAACATGCATTCCACCATCATTAGATGTGGCCAACTTAACACCTAATCTATCTGAATGGTAAACATCTTTTGCAAACTCTTTCTTCCCTTCATCAACATGTGCCCCACTTCCCATAGGTAGCCTACTAAGAGCATCGGCTACAGCATTTGCCTTGTGGGAATGATACTGTACACTTATGTCAAAGTCCTTTAGGATTTCCAACCATCTCAATTGCTTTAAGTTAAGATCGCTTTGAGTGAACACATATTAAAAAATCTTGTGCTCAGTGAAAACATCAATATGCACCCATACAAATAGTGTCTCAAATTCTTCAAGGCAAGCACCACTACCACAAACTCAAGATCGTGAGTCGTGTAATTATGCTCATTCACCCTCAAGTACCTTGATTCACAAACTATCACCTTACCATGTTGTGTACAATGCACCACATATAAATAGTGTCTCCGATTCTTCAAGGAAAGCACCACCGCCACTAACTCAAGATCATGAGTCATGTAATTATGCTCATGTACCCTCAAGTACCTAGATGCACAAAATATCACATTACCATGTTGCATAAGTACACCACCCAACCCAATCTAACAAGCATCACAATACTCCACCAACCTATTTAAACCATCTAGTAAAGTCAAAACAGAAGCCGATATAAGCCAATCTTTCAGAGTCTGAAAACTCTTCTCATACTCATCTGACCATACAAACTTGGCCTTCTTTTGAGTAAACTTAGTTAATTGAGATACAATATATGATAAACCTTCAACAACCCTTAAATAATAACCAGTGCACATCTTTTACCATCTCTCTTTCTTTGACCCCATCTGTATGATCAGCTACAACATCTTCCTTGCTTGGATTGCATTACGAGCCCAAAGTAACTCTCCTTATTCAATAGGGAGGGATGGAGATAAGAGACCTCAAGACATGCTCCATGGCATGATAAGAATCATGAAAAAGTAAAACATTTCCAAAAATTCCACGTAGCCTCATATCCATAGATATGGCATACTTCACACCTATGAATAAGACTTTACATGATGCGGCATGTTATATTCCGATGATCATTTATAAATCTAATTAAATAACCCCAAAAAGTGCCTGAAAATGTGCCTCGGAAGTGCCCAAAATCCTAATTTTTATATATCTCAAAATACTTGCATGATATCGAAAATTCAACTTCATATTCTTATTCAGGGGCCAAAATTGCGTGAAAATGGATCTAAACTCGATTATAAAGCAACCATATCAAAATCAAAAATTCCAAAGTTGACGAGGCGCGACGCACCAGGGGCATGGAGAAGGTATATTTTTGGCCAGTTTTCTTGTTCCAATCCAAGGCCTTTGGGTCTTGGGCCTAAGCCTCCCCATATGTAATAATACCTATACTTAGTCATTTTTCAATCTTATATCCTTCAAGACATTCCCCAAAATCCTATCTAACACTTGGACAAATATTTTTCTCAAATTTCAAGCGCCAAATCTCATTTCGGATCTAAGGATTTCATTCAAGCTTCAAATCTCCATTCAAAACTTCTTCAAGAAATTCTCCAAAGTTAAGGTATGTGGGTTTAATCCATTGGTTCCTTTCGCCCATGGTATCTAATCTTCCATTTTACTTAAATTGCATGTTTCTAAGTTAATTTACTTATGGGTCTTACTTATTATGAATTTGACTAATAACTACGTTGGAGTTTTATAAAATTGTGACTGTTTAAGCATGTTTTGAGCTATGAATCTATGATTTATTTTGAGATTTGATGAAGGGTTTGATGTATATTGCATGTGGGTATTACCAAGTATTGGTGGGTGGTTTTACATTGATTTTTCTTGCATGATTTCACTCTTGAATTGTATGATTTTGTATTAGCATTGCACACCCATGAAGTATTTGATAAAATGTTCTTTCAAGGATTCTTAAAGTTTTGA
Source organism: Solanum clarkiae (assembly GCA_011800125.2). Taxonomy (NCBI): domain Eukaryota; kingdom Viridiplantae; phylum Streptophyta; class Magnoliopsida; order Solanales; family Solanaceae; genus Solanum; species Solanum clarkiae. The sequence goes on from JAABOM020059266.1 coordinate 7,508, forward strand.
TGATCTATTGGTTCATTAATGAGTCAAGTGACTTTACGATGAATATGGACTATCAAATATATTATGAATTTATGAAATTATCTATAATTATGCAATTATAAAGTGAAGCACAATTTTCAGTGATTTTACCTTTTGCGAGACTTTGATATTGATGTTAATGCAAGGGCAATGTCGATGACGACCCATTCTTATGTTTAATAATTAGGCTCACATTTGAGGTCGATGATGTTAAGAGCTAATTGTGTCATGCCTTCCATGTTTCTTACAAATTATTAAAGCTATGATTATTTTTAAGTATTCTATGGGATTAGACTAGAACCGAGTGGACTAAAAGTGAATCCACAATTACCAAAACTACACACCACCTTAGGCGAAGAGATTAGAGGCAAGTTCCCAAATCTCTATGAGGTGAGCACCCTAAATATAAGGGCTTGAGGTGAGTACCCGAGTCTGGGCTTGAGATGAGTACCCGAGTCCAAGAACTAGTGGCAAGTACCCAATTCACTTAGGGCTTAGTGGAACCACATAGGCATTAGGAGGTTCACCTTTGCAAGTAACTTCCCCCTTTCTTCCGGTGTAGGGTAGACATCGAGATTCTAAGTTGTAGCTTTCTTAGTCTTATTTTATGTCTATTGAGGTTTCTTCCCACACTTATATATTATGTTCTATATTAAATGAATGATTTACAAAGCGTGATTTACTTAAGCGTTGATAATACATGTTATATCGTTATTATGATATCTATTGCTTATCATTATGCATTTTAACTATGTTGCCTATCTCTTGTTATATTGCATCCTACATACTTAGTACTTTCAAACGTACTAATGCATATTGTATGCCTACATGACTTTATCATGTAGGAACTGGAGCTCTATTTGACTATCCTTCTCCACGTGGCTAGATGGATTGTTCAAATTAGATTTTTTGGTGAGTCCCTATGTTCGGAGACAATAACTATCTTCTTTCATTCTTATGTTTAGACTACATCTTGTATATTTTGGAATAATTATTGTCATTATTATGAGGGTGAGCCCAAAAAGTGTCTTGGCACCCGCTCCATTCTAAGTTCAGAGGTTTTGTTAGAATATTATGATGTATCTATGCTTTAAGCTTGACTCTTTATATTTTTATGTTAACAAAGCATTCCCTTAGTCTTGTTATCCCTATTTTTACTCTCTTGTTGTTGTGCAATTGGTTCCGCGACCAAGGATGTTTGTACGATATGCTAAGGGGCTTGTTTGGAGTTCCTTTGAGTTCCCCATCTTCCGTGTCACGTCTAGGCCCTAGTTTCGCTCATGATAAACTTAGTATCAGAGCAATAGGTTGTTAATGGTCCTCGACATCCAACACATAACGTCGATTAGAATCTTATTCATGGTTGTGAAGTGTGCCACAACTATGAGTCGGAAGCTATGAGGCATTTTAGGAAATATTTTCCTTCTTCATAGTCTATATCATGCTATAGAAGTTAAGGTAAGGTTTTTCCCTTAATGAATGTTCTTTGCCATTCTAGTTCATGCCAATTCCAAAAGGAAGAAAAGTCATCACCCGAGGAGCAACCAGCTTCTCTCGCTCCGCAAGCTCCTCAAGATGAAGGAGTGGCTCATGAATAGTTCTAGTATGCTCTTACCCTGTTGGCTCATGTTGTGATTAATCAAATCAACCACAGTGCCCAAGATCCTCATGCAAATACTCCGGACTCGAGAGTAAGGGACTTTGCTAGAATGAATCCACTAGAGTTCTATGGGTCTTAGGTGGATGAGGATCCCCAAGAGTTCATCGATGAGGTGTATAAGCTGTTGTCTATCATGGGGGTTATTTTAGAGGAGAAGGCAGAGTTGGCAGCATACCAACTAAAGGGGTGGCTTAAATTTGGTTTGTGCAATGGAAGGTGGAATGGGGAAATCATGATGCTATTTCCTGGATGAGTTTAAGGTGATATTTCATAACTTATTCTTCCCCCTTGAGCCAAGGGAGGCCAAAAATTATGGAATTTGTAAATTTAAAGCAAGGGTCCATGAGTGTGAGGGTGTATGCCCTCAAGTCCAACTAACTCTCCAAATATGCTCCACAATTGGTTGCTGATTTGCGGTCAAGGATAAACAAGTTTGTGATAGGTATGTATGATTTGGTGAATAAGGACTATTATGCCCCTATGTTGATAAGTGATATTGATTTGTTCTGCTTCATGACTATGCCGAACAACTTGAAAGAGAGAAGCTTAGAAAGAGGAAAAGTGAGCGACCCAAGAGGGCTCGATTTGATGGTAGCTTCCAAGATCAAGAGACCGATGATGCTCCAAGAAAGAGGGTTGCCAAGGATGGGGTGGCTAGCCCCAAGTAGCAAGGTGAAGGTATTGGTGGACAAGCTCCTTCTATATTCAACAAGTGTTGAAGGTACCACCCGGGAGATTGCTTAGTTGGTTCGGGTGCATGTTTTCAATGTGTTGGGATAGATCATAAGATGAGACATTGTCTGTGGGTCCCTAAAAATAATAAATAAGAATGGTAATCAATGTTCTCAACCATACCCCACTAGGAGTCACTAGGCTTGGCATAGTACTCCACAGGTAAGTTGAAAGGTTTTGATTTGATGGATCTGGGTTTCATTATTCCTTTCATTATTCTTTTTGTTGCTAGTGGGCTTCATGTGTGTCCCAAATTATTATATGGACTTTTTGGTGTCTACCCCTTATAGAGCCTATTGTTTCTAGAAATTTTATAGGTATTGTTTCGTGTTCATATTGCATTAGGTCTTGCCTTCTGACTTGTTGGATTTGATGTGGTGGATTTTGATGTCATTCGTGGGGTGGATTAGTTGCACACATATTGTGCCTCCATTGATTGTAGGGCCTGTAGAGTTAAATTTCGATTCCCTATTAAAGTCGTCCTTGAGTGGTAGTAAAGAGGTAGTTTCATTTCTTCTCTTAAGGTCCAATTGATCCCTAAGGATTATATTTATCATCTTGTAAGAGTGGGAATATTGAGTATAAGGTTCTTCCTATTGAGTTGATTCCGGTGGTCAATTAGTCCTTGATGTCCTTTTGATATTTTGAATTTAGGGTAGTGTCTTTCGATGTGGCAAGTACACCAGTTATGTCTATAGGCTTCATGAATTGGGTCTTTAATCCCTACCTTGTTACGTTTGTGGCAGTCCTTGGTGATGATGTATTGGTTGTTTTCGGAAGTGAGGAAGAGTTTGTGAATCATTTGAGGGTGATGCTATGAATTTCCAATGAGGTGAGGTTGTTTGCTAATTATGGGAAGTGGGAGTCTTTGGGGTGACAAAAGGGTGGTTGGAGAAGTACATCAGTTGACTAGGTTGGGAATGAGGTTGGTTGAAGTTGAAGGATGGTGGTATAGTGGTTTTGGTGGTTCTAAATCTTCTTTGGTTAAAGAGGTCTAGTTAAGAAATTTGATTTCTGTCTTGATAGAGTTGGAGATCTTGGTGAGGGATGGTAGAGTCGAGGTTTCTCCCAAGGGGGATATGGTGGTTTTTGTACCAAAGTGGACTATGCATGTTTAAGGTTGATAATAGGGTTAAGGTTTATACTTTCTAATAGGGTTTTGGGGAGAAATCGATAAGGTTGCATATGGATTAGATTTGCCTACGGGTATGGATATGGTTCATCCGGGTCTGCATGCTTCTAGGCTAATAGGATGTGGTAGTGACTCTAGTGCTATAGAACTCTTTGAGGTTGTGGGTGTTGTGGAGGATAAGTTGGCTTAAGAGAAGGTCACGGTGGAGATATTGGATGGAAGGGTGGAAATGCTGAGTAATAAGGATGTTGTGTTCATCAAGGCCCTTTGGTGATCTCTTGGGAGCTGGAGTGGGTATGGAGAAGCAATATCCGTACCTCTTTCATTCTATTCAATCTTAAGATAACACCTCAAGTTTTTTTCTATGATTCTAAGTCTTAAGTTTCATCCCTCATGTCATTTGCATACATTCATATTTTTATTGACAAGTTCATATTGAATTTGACACTTATTTTGAGATTTTTGAAATAATGTTTAAGTGAATTTTTGCATTCTTATGTGGGGTGAAATCATCTTACTACTTCCCCAAGGGGGAGATATTAAAACGACCCCAAAAAGTGCCCGAAAATGTGCCTCGGAATTCCATATATCTTAACATCCGTACGTGATATTGAAAATTCAATTTCACATTCTTGTTCAGGGGGAAAATTTAGTATGAAATAGGTCTAACCCCAATTTTATAGCAACCACATCAAAATTTGAAATTCTGAAGTTGACAATTTTTAATGAAGATGCGCCAGGGGCGCGGAGAGGGTCTTTTTTTGGCCAGTTAGGCCTTTGAATCTTAGGCCTAAGCCTACTCATATGTAAAAACAACTATACTTAATCATTTTTCAACCTCATATCATTCAAGATAATCCCCAAAATCCTCTCTAACATAGATAAATATCTCACTCAAAATTCAAGTGTCAAATCTCATTCCGGATCTAAGTATTTCATTCAAGCTTCAAGTCTCCACTCAAATCTTCTTCAACGAAATCTCCTAAGTTAAGGTATGTGGCTTTCAATCATTGGGTCTTTTCGAGCATGGTACCCAATCTTCCTTTTTACTTAAATTGCATGTTTCTAAGTTGATTTACTTATGGGTCTTACTTATTATGAATTTGACCGAACTATGTTGGTGTTTCATAAAAGTGTGACTGTTTAAGCATATTTGAGCTATAAATGTATAATCTATCTTGAGATTTTGTGAAGAGTTTTGATGTATATTGTATGAGGGAATGACCAAGTGTTGGTTGGTGGTTTTACATTGATTTTTCTTGCATGATTTCACTCTTCAATTACACGATTTTGTACTAGCACTGTACACCCGTGTGATAAAATGTTCTTTCAAGGATTCTTAAAGTTTTGGTGATCTATTGTTTGATTGATGAGTCAAGTGACTTTATGATGAATATGGGCTATCAAATATGTTATAAATTAATGAAATTATCTATATTTATGCAAGTATGAAGTTAAACCCAATTTTCAAAAATGTTACCTCTTGTGAGCCTTTGATGTTGATGTTATGAAAGGATAATGTTGATGATTACCTATTCTTATGTTTGATGATTACACTCACCATTTGAGGTTGATGATGTTAAGAGATACTCGTGTCATATCTTCCATGTTTCTTACAAGTTATTAAAGCTATGGTTATTTTTAAGTATTCCACGGGATTAGACTTAGCACTGAGTGAAATAGAGGCAAATCCCCAAGTCCCGAAACAACGTGCCACTGTAGGTGAAGGGATTCGAGGCGAGTATCCTAAATATGAGGGATTTAGGCGAGTACTCGATTCAAAGAAGTAGAAGCGAGTATCTCGTTCACATAAGGCTTAGTGGATCCGCTTAGCGTTAAGAGGTTCACCTTGGCAAGTAACTTCCCCCTTTTTTCTGGTGTAGGTTAAACATCGGGATTCCAAGTTATAGCTCGCTTGATGTTATTTTATATCGGTAGAGGTTTCTTCCCGCACTTATA
>JAABOM020059267.1:0-13008 GCA_011800125.2 Solanum clarkiae
ATCAATGGAACCTGGTCATCCCAACTATCTTTAAGCTCCAAAGCACAAGCCCTAAGCATATCCTCAAGTGATTGGATTTTCCTTTTGGCTTGGCCATCTGTTTGAGGGTGAAAGGTCGTACTAAGGTGAAATTTTGTACCAAGACCCCTTTGGAAAGACCTCCAAAAGCGTGAAGTGAATTGTGAACCCCGATCCGATATGATGGATAAAGGAACCCCATGTAACCTCACTAACTCATAGATGTACAACCTTGCAAACTCTTCAGCCCTATATATAGTCTTAACCAGTAGAAAGTAGCCAATTTTGTCATCCTATCAACCTCCATCCATACGGAATCAAAACCTTTTCTCGTCTTGGGAAACCCAACCACAAGATCCATTTTAATCAGCTCCCATTTCCAAGTAGGAATCTGTATATCTTGGGTTAGGCCACCCTGCCTTTGATGTTCGGCTTTGACTTGTTGACAACTATGGCAACAAAAAAAAAATTGGCAATGTCCCTCTTCATGCCTCCCCACCAATACATATCCCTCAAGTCTCTATACATTTTGGTGGAACCAAGGTGAATAGAATAAGAAGAATTATGGGCCTCATCAAGAATTCTCTCCCTCAAACCATCAACATATGACACACACAACCTACCTTCGTATCTAAGGGCATTATCTCCCTCTTGAGAGAAAACCTCTATTTTTCCCTCTTTCACCAAGGCCTTTAATTCAAGCAAGGAGGAGTCTAGATCTTGTTTTGCTATCACCTCATCAAACAAAGAAGATTTAGAACCTTCAACAACAACTACACAATTACCCACATCTTCCAACCTTACCCCCAATCTAGCCTATCTATGTACTTGCCTAGCCATCTCCCTATCTCTACCATCCACATGAGCTAGGCTACCCATGGACACTCGACTCAATGTATCCACCAAAATATTTGCTTTACCCGGATGGTAATGCACACTTATGTCATAGTCCTTAAGGAGTTCTAGCCACCTTCTTTGCCTCAAGTTGAGATCTTTTTGACTAAAGACATATTAAAGGCTCTTATGATCGGTGAAGACATCAACACACACCCCATATAAATAATGATGTCAAATCTTTAATGCAAACACCACAGCGGCTAATTAAAGATCATGCCAGGGTAGATCCTTTCATGAACTTTGAGTTGCGTGGAAGCATAGGCTATGATCTTACCATTTTGCATTAGTACACAACCAAAACTAACTCTAGATGCATCACAATACACAACAGAACCCTTAAGCCTATCTGGTAGTGACAATATAGGAGCAGACACAAGTCTATCTTTCAATATTTGGAAGTTATTCTCACATTCATTGGTCCACACAAACTTCACCTTGTTTTCAGTCAATTTTGTCACAGGGGAAACATTGGAGGAGAACCTATTCACAAACCTTCTATAGTAACTCGCAAGGCCTAAGAAACTCCTAATATCCGACGGGGTCAATGCTCTAGGCCAATTCCTAATCACATCGATTTTCTTAGGATCCACTTTTATACCATCCCCCAACACCGATGACCCAAAAATGCAACCTCGTTCAACCAAAATTCACACTTGACTTATTTAGCATGCAATTCTCCTCCCTCAATCTTTGCAACACAATCCTCAAATGACCCATATTCCCTTCTCTACTATGTGAATAGATTAAAATATCAACAATGAAGACCACAACAAAGGAATCAAGGTATGCTTTAAAGACCCTATTCATTAGGTCCATGAAGATGGCCGGTGCATTAGTCCACCTAAAGGACATCACCACAAATTCATAGTGCCTATATCTAGTCCGGAAGGTTGTCTTGGGAATAACACACTCCCTTACCCTCATTTGATTGTACCCGGACTAAAGATCAATCTTAGAAAAAAAAAACTAGCCCCTTGCAATTGGTCAAACAAGTCATCAATCCTTGGAAGAGGATATCTATTCTTTATAGTGACCCTATTGAGTTGTCGGTAGACAATGCATATTATAAGTGACCCTTCTTCTTTACAAACAATACCGGTGCATCCCAAGGTGATTGGCTAGGTCTAATAAATCCCTTTTCCAACAAATCTTTCAATTTCTCTTTTAACTCCTTCAACTTCGCCGGGGTCATATGGTATGGGAAGGAGATCTATGCCAAAATCTATCTCCCTTTCGGGAGGGAGACCGGGAAGGTCATTTGGGAAGACATCAAGAAACTCATTTACAACCAAAATTGACTCAATGGAAGGGACTTCGGACTCCACATCTTTGACTCTCACAAGATGATATAAACACCCCTTGGAAATCATCCTATGGGCTTTAATGTGAGATGAACCTACCCCTTACTACCACATCATGACTTTCCCACTCAAGGACGGGTTCATTTGGGAATTGAAACTTGACCCTATGGGTTATACACTCAGTAGAAGCATAGTATGCTTGCAACCAATCCATCCTAAGAATAACATCAAAATCAGTTTTATCTATTTCAACAAGATCACAAGGTAGGATTTTATGCAAGAGCAAACCAGACAATTTCTATACACCCTCCTAGCTATGCACCAATAGGAGTAGATGCACTAATAGGAGTAGACATCTCGTATGACTCATGCAACAACTCTGACTCAGCATGGAACTTTTTAGCAATAAAAGGGGTAACAAAGGAAAGGGTGGCACCCTGATCAATCAAAGAAATATACATCAAGATCAAAGATTTTCAACACACCGATAATAACATCAAGGACCTCATCAACCCCTTGCATCCCATGTATAGCATAGAATTGATTTTTCCTTGGGGAACCACCTTGAGGACCACCTCTACCCAATGGAATCGCATTTGCACCTAGAACTTTGCCACGGTTTCTGGACAAGCTACCTTTTTGTGACCAAGCTCCGCACATTCAAAACATGCATTAGAACCCCTCAAACATGAGCCCTTATGACTCTTCTCACATGTAGTACACACAGTAATGGAAGCCACACAACTGACACCTTGAGGCCTAAGGAAGTCATTGGCAAACCCTCTATTTGTAGCATGAGGAGGCCCTTGGCCTTTATGGAATTGACCACCCCTACGGAACTTGCCACCAATACAAGCTCTCTTGGCCTCATGGTCCCTCCTCTTTGTCAACTTTTCTTCTTCCATTTGCTTAGCATATGTCATCAATCAAGACAAGCCATATCACCAATAAGCAAGGCGGACCGGCACTCTTCACTTAGCAAATCGGAGACCCTCATAAGAAACTTATTCATCCTTGGCCTAGGATCAGCCACCAAGTGAGGAGCATACCTTGTTATGATCTAGCATAAAAAATAAGTCGATATGATCTAGCATAGTAAAGAACAATTGTTAGGGGAGGGAAACTTATCACAACTCTATAGCATGACTTAGAACATAAAGAAGGGAAACATTTCTTAAAACGTCTCATAGCCTCCTATTCATAGTCATGCCGCGCTTCACAACCATGAATAGGACTCTAATCGACGTGGCGTATTGGAATCCAAGGATCTATCAACCTAGTTCTCTGATACCAAGTTTTTCACGACCCATGCCTAGGGCCTAGATGTGACATGGCGAATGGGGAACCCGAAGGAACCCCAAATAAGTCTCTTAACCTATCATTACACATCCTTATTCGCGGAAACATATAAAAGATATATAGAATAGAATGGGCATTGGGCTAAGGGAAAGCTTGCCAAAACAACAACAATACAAGACAAGGAGTCATGGCTCATTCATAAATACACACTTGTCCAAATAGTCCACCACTAGAACAAATCACGCCCACTAAGAATATTCATATCTGAAATAGTCCACACCTTTCCCCTATTGAAAAGCTGAGCTAGAAGGCCCACTAGATCCACACTCATCATTCTCATCGTAAAGATTCATACACAAATACTCCACACCTTCTTCCCTCCGCCGCCCCCTCGCCCCCATTAAATGACTGTGCTAATTTACCAAATTATCCTTACTTCTAACAAAAGAATATGTGCCCTTTCAGAAATGAATTCATAGTAGCAGCGACACAAGTTATAACCATAACCAAGTGAACACATATGCCGCTACAGCAGTTATACCATAACCCTTCCGGTATATGCCTCTTTATGGAGCCAAGATAGGAATTCTAATCTTATTTATCACCACATTATCCTCGATATGCAAAGAAGCCTTGGGAACTAGAATCCCCTAGAGATAGTCTAAAATACCAATACATTATGGCTAGTCTAGTTAGATTTGGATCCCCAATACCTTCTGTCCTTTGAAGAGTTATATATGTTGGCCTGCCCCAATAACCCTAGGTGCCCAAACCCAGATACTCTCTACCTCGATGTATATGACCATTAAATTGAACCTAAACATAATCCATTATGTTTTTTAATTTCTTATGTTTTGTTTACTTGAATATTTTTAATAATATTTTTAAATAAACTCATTTTCTTAAAATTTAAGAAAAATAATTTGCCTCTAATAAAAAGAAAACATTTTTCAAAATCCACACCCCGTCTACTCCATCAGCCTCTACCCAACTCCACCCCAACCCCTACCTTTCCACCTCTAAAGAAAATTACTCCCTCCATCCCATTTTATATAGCACGCTTTACTTGGTATGATGCTTAAAAAAAAGAAAAATTTTTGAAACTAGTGGTATAAAATCATTCTTCTATATTTGTGTAGGTGAGAACCATTTCATTATGGATAAAAGGAAAACTTTAAAGTTGAACTATTTTCAATTAGAATAAGGTGGTATTCTTTTTCGAATGGACCAAAGGAAAACGTGTCACATAAAATAAGGCAGAAGAATTATTTTTTATAAAAAAAAACTTTACTTAAAAATTAATTTTTTTTCCTCTACCCTTACCCTATCTCCACCCTAGACCAAAAATTTTAAAAAAATAATTTTTGGAAAGTATTTCAAATAAAAATTTCCTAATCTTTTAATCCCACCCTACCCTGATTAACCCTACCATCACCCCTGCCTCACCACATTTCCCACCCTCTATCCCCCCCTCCCCCCAAAAAGAAATATTCTTTAATAATCTTATTTTATTGCATAATCCCTGCCCACTTCCCTTTAGCAATCCCTCTTTCTTATTAAAAAAAATTTTAAAATTTATATTTAAAAAATATTAAATTTTTAATAAGTTATTTTTTTATGCAGCTCTTGTACTTGAGCCCTCTCAGTTTGAGTGTCAAGATTAAATTCTGAGTTGAAAATTGTATATCAAATCCCATTAGAAGTTGGGTCCTGGTAATTGGTGATCAAATCGCAATTTAAAAGTCAAATATCACAACTGGTGCCAGATTTAATTTAATGATACAATAAAATTAAATAAAATACTTTCAATAGTTTTTTTTTAAATAGAGTAAAATATTTTATCCATACTAAATTTTAAAATAATGTACTATTTGCTTATGAAAATAAAGGTATCTAGTATTTTACCCAACCTATTTATGCCCATATAAAATATGGACAGATTGAATTCTTACTCATTCTATGTTGATCCATTTTCAGCCTGTCCAAATTTGACCTAACCCATTCATTTTCCACCACTAGACATAAGACCAATTCATCATTTGTATTTTCTTTTTTAATTCATATTTTTGTTAGAGTATCTTATAGCCAAGGAAAGGAATTTTAACTTATGGGATAATATTATTTTGCTTTTTCATTTAATTTAAGTATTAATTAAAATAGCTCAGTTGTCAAGAGCAGAGATATAAATATAATTAAAACAATATCTATCTTCTTCTTTATTTTATTCAATCTATTATTGTTCATTATATCTTTTACAATGAATGACTTGAATTATGTGATGGTGACTTTGATTCTGTTAAAATCTCATTTTGGCATTTAATAGATTTTTTTTTCTTCTTTCTATTATGTTCACCTATATATTAATAGTTCAAATAGTATATTCTTACTACTTTATTAAACTTGTTAACTTAGATCTGCAATTTTTTATTTCTCTTGCCTAGTTATAATAAATTTTTGATGACTACTAACATGATTGGCAAAAACTTTGCTTTCTCTATTTTTGTTACACTTGGTAAAATTGCTAAATTACTTCTCATGACCCAATCCTAGGGCCTAGACGTGACACGGCGAATGAGAACTCGAAAAGGAACCCAAACAAGACTCTTAGTATATCAATCACACATCCTTGATCATGGAGGCAAAGTAAACAACAACAAGAGATATATCAAATGTGAAGTGGGACTAAGGGACCTCTTAAATATAAACAACGTATAAGATTCAAGCCCATAACATAATATCATAATATCCAACTGAAACCTCTAACTTTGACTGTAGCGGGGGCCAAGACACTTTCCAGGCTCACCCTCATAATGTTTAATGTTCAACACAAAGAAGACTTAAAATAGCAAGAAAAGTAGATAGTGTCCTTGAACTTAAGCACTTACCAAGCTTATCTTAGAAATATCTCACTAGCCACATGGAGATGATCAAGAGGTACTCCGGTCTCTACATTGTGATATCATGTAGACATAAAGTATGTATTAGTATGTTTGAATGTACTATGTATGTAGGATGCAATGCAACAAGACATAAGCCAATATAGTCAAGATGCGTAGAAGTAGGCAATGATAAGTGAGATTTCAATATGGCATACATGGTTAATGCTTGAAGTAAAACATGTTTGTAGATCGTTCATATTGTATAGAACATAATACATGTGTGGGAAGAGACCCTAAGCAACAAAAGTAAGACCAAGCGAGCTACAACTAGAAATCCCGATGATTACCCCTCATCAGTAAAGAAGTGGTCTACTTTCCAAGGTAAACCATACTTCATCTTACGGGAGTTTGTCCTATTTCGGAGAAGTAACCCCTCTTATAGGATCCCGCCTCATTTACGGGTGGATTTCATAATAAAGTAAACTAAATAGATCCACTATTTTAGCAAGGATATAATATAATCCTATGTTAGCATATAGTTTGAGGAAAGGAGTATGGACCCTTGAAGATAGTCCACGTCGACATCCAATGTATCGATGCTAAGTCTAATCCCATGAAATACTTGAAGTAATTGTAACTTGTATAACTTGTAAGAAACATGAAAACATGACATGAGTATCTTTTAAACATATGTGACCTCTAATGGTGAGCCTAACTCGAAACATGAGAATAGATCATAATCATACATGAACCCTTGCTTTAACATAAATGTCACACAAGAGGTAAAATCTTGAAAATAGGGCTTGGCTTCATACTTCCATAATCATATGTAATTTCGTGAATTCATTGCATTCTTTATAGCCTATTTTCATCATGAAGTCATTTCATTTGTAAAACATTTAAATAACTTGAGAATTCTTGACTAGACATTTTATCAAACACTTGGTGGGCACATATGGGGACATGTTCAAATCACGCAAAATGCAAGAGTATAAATCATGAAATAGTCAAATCAATGCATCTTAAAGTCATGTAAATCAGCCCACTAATATCATGGTAAAACCCCATCATGGGTAATTTATAAGTCATATCAAAACTTCACAATAGCTCATGGATTTCATAGCTTGAATCATGCATAGTCTCAATAGACAAAGATCAATACATAGTATAAGCGTAAACTAGATATCCATGCATAATCAACCATATTTGATAAAACCCCAAAATAAATGATGCTCATATTTCAAAATAATTGATACCCATAAGTAATACTGAAACAACCCCAAAAAGAGCCGAAAAATGTGCCTCGAAATGCCCAGAATCATAATTTTTATATATCTCAAAAGTGATACGCGATATCAAAAATTTAACTTCATATTCTTGTTAGGGGGTCATTTTGAGTGGAAAATGGGTCTGACCCCGATTTAAGAGCAAATGGTTAGCAATTTCAATTTTAAAAATTTTATATCCAGAGAGCTTTTCATGCCCCTGGCGCGACGCAACAAGGGCGCGCACTAGAGTAAATTTTTGGCCAGTTTTGACTTCGGTCCAAGACTTTTAAGTCTTGGGCCTAAGTGTTCCCAAACGTGCAAACACCTATACTTAGTCATTTTTCACCCTCATATCATTCTACATATTTCCAATACTCATTCAAACACTTAACTAAATATTTCACTCCTAAACTCAAGTCTCAAAACCCTCTTTGGATCTAAGGATTTCCTCTCAAGTTTCAAGTCTCCATCTCCAATCTTCATCAAGTTCATCTCCACAGCTAAGATATGTGGGTTTCTTTCATTGGTTCCTTTCACCCATGATACCCAAGTTCTCTTTACTTAAAATTACATGATTTAAAGTTGATTTATTCATGGGTCTTCTCTATTATGAAAATCACTACACACTGTGTTGAGGTTCATGAAATTGTGACTGTTTTACCATATTTTGTGTTATGAATCTATGATCTATTATAAGATTTGATGAAGGATTTTGATTTATATTGTTTGAGGGTGTTACCAAGTATCTATTGAAGGTTTTACATTGAATTTATTAGCATGATTACACTCTTGAATTGCATGATTTTATGCTAGCACTACACACCCTCTATGTGTTTGATAAAATATCCAGTTATGGCTTATTAAAGAGTGAGGACTCAATACTTGTCTTATGAATTGAATGACCATATGATGATGAAATGATGAAATAATGATGATTAAATGATGATGAAATGCATAGAATGATGATGAAATGATGATGAAATGCAAGTATGTCTATGATGATAGAATGATGATGAAACGAGATAGAAAGATGATGAAATGATGATGAAATATATGTGTGTGTATATAATGACTAGATGATGATGAGAGGGATGAATGTATAAATAACATTGTTCTATATAGTTTTTCTTGTAACTATGCCCTACTCGGGGGTCGCGAGCTGGGTAACCGTTTTAAGGGGTTCGTACCTTAGTAACCTATCAGGGGGTTTCTACTTCGGTCACCAGGGGTGGTAGGGTGCGACTATCCATCAACTTTGTTAGGGGTTTGTACCCATCAACCTATCGGGGGTTTTGTGCTCTGGTCACCACGGGTGGTAGGGTGTGACTATCCATCAACCATGTTAGGGGTTTGTATCCATCTATCTTATTGGGGGGTTTGTACTCCATCAACCATATTAGGAGTTTGTACCCATCAACCCATTGGGGGGTTTGTACCTCAACAACCTTATGAAGGGGTTCGTACCTGATGTGCCTCTCCAAGCGGGTGATAGGCCTTGGATTGCACTAAGAAATAGTCACTCCCTCCACACCTTTTATGTTCTATGAAAGTATGATTTAACTCAAGCATCTTCCATTAATATCGTATTGCCATATGCTCATCTATTGTCTAATTAAGAATTTTGATTATGATGCCTATCTATTGTTGCAATGTATTGCTTGATCATTCTCCTCCTCCACATGGCTAGTATGACTTCTATCAAGCTTGTTGGTGAGTCCTCCATTTTGGGGATGTTATTTATGATTTCTTGCTATGTACTAAGACTTTCTCTCTTTTACACATGTATTGACTATGAGGGTGAGCCTGGTTGTTTTGTCTTGGCTCCTACTCTTATCTATATTGTAGAGGTGTTATTGAACATGTTATGTATCTATGCTATGAGTTTTGACTCTATTGACTCTTGTTTTTTATGATATGGAAGTTTACTCTTAGTCTCAATTCCCCTTGTTTACGTTTATCTCTTTTTGTCATTCTAATTGCTTCCACGACCAAGTATGTGTGGTGATATGTTATGAGGCTTGTTTGGGGTTCCTTCGAGTTCTCTATTCGTCGGTCACATCTAGGCCCTAGGCTTAAGTTGTGATAAACTTGGTATAAGAGAATTAGGTTGTCAGATCCTCAGAGTCCAACACACCGAGTTGATTAGAGTCTTATTCATGGTTATGTTGTGCTCCACAACTCTGAGTAGGAGGCTATGAAATATTTTAGGAAATGTTTCCCCTTCTTCATGTTCTAAGTTGTGCTATAAAGTTGAAGTAAGATTTCCTTCCCTAATGTTCGTTCTTTGCTATGCTAGATCATGTCTAACACGAGAAGGAGCGAGCCCGCACACCTGAGGAGAAACCGGCAAATGGAGAGCTTAGGGATACTCTTACCTTGCTTGCACAAGTGGCAGCTAGTCAAGCCAACCAAAGGGCTCTAGACCCTGATGCTCCTACACCTGCTTCTCTGGTGAAAGACTTCATGAGAATGAATCCCCCGGAAAACAATAGGTCAAAGGTAGATGAGGACCCTCAAGAGTTCATTGATGAGATCTATAAGATATTGGCTATCGTGGGTGTAAGACCTGCAGAAAGGCAGAGTTGGCGCCCTACCAACTCAAAGGGGTAGTACAAATATGGTACAACCAATGGAAATAAAGAAGGGATCGACTATGTGGTGCTTCGGGAAGAGTTCAAAGTGGCTTTCGTTAACCAATTTTTCCCTCTTGATCTTAGGGAAGCTAAATTGGTGGAATTTATGAATTTGAGACAAGGGTCAATGAATGTGAAGGAATATACCCTTAAGTTCAACCAACTTTCCAAGTTCTCCTTACTTGGTTGCCGACCCAAGTTCGAGATGAACAAGTTCATAATGGGGTTGTCTAACCTAGTGAGTGAAAAAATGTCGATCTACTATGTTGATCGGTGATATAGATTTTTCCTGTCTGATGACCTATGTTGAACAAATGAAAGAAGAGAAATTAAGGAAGTGGAGGGGTCATGAGGCCAAAAGGGCCTGTTTCAAGGGTGAGTTCCAAAAAGGTGGTTGGTTCCATAAAGGCCAAGGGTCTTCTCATGCATTTCATAGGAGGGTTGCCAATGACTTTCCAAGAGCCCAAGGTGTTAGTGTTGTGGTTCCTAATGAGGTGTGTCCTAGGTGCGGAAGGGGTCATAAGGGACCATGTTTGAGAGATACTAATGCATGTTTTGGTTGTGGGGAGGTGGGTCACAAAAAGGTGGATTGCCCTCAAAATTGCAACAAAGGCAAAGAGGTTCGTTCACAAGATGCTAATGCAGTCCCATTGAGGAGAGGTGGCCGACAAGATGTACCCCAAGGCATAATCGGTTTTATGCTTTACAAATGAGGCAAGGGTTTGATGACGTCCCCGATGTTGTTACCGATCTGTTGAAAAATATTTGACTTTGATGTGTATGCATTGATTGATCCGGGTGCCACTCTTTCTTTGGTTACCTCCTTTGTTGCCAAAAATTTTCATATTGACCTCGAGTTGTTGCATGAGTCATATGAGGTGTCTACTCCTATTGGTGAATCTATTGTTACTAGAAAAGTCTATAGAAGTTGTCCTATTTACGTCTTGCATAAAATATTGCCTTGTGATCTTGTGGAGTTAGACATGGTTGATTTTGATATTACTCTTGGGATGGATTGGTTGCATGCATACTATGCTTCTATTCATTATCGAACCCGTAGTGTCAAATTCTAATTTCCAAATGAACCCATCTTTGAGTGGGAAAGTCAAGATGTGATGGTCAAGGATAGATTCATCTCTTGCATTAAAACTCGTAAGTTGATCTCTAAGGGGTTTCTTCACCATCTTGTGAGGGTTAGGGATATGGAGTCTAAAGTCCTTCCCATAGAGTCAGTTCCGGTTGTTAATAAGTTTCCTTATGTCTTCCCAAATAACCTTCCAGAAACAGACTTTGGCATAGACCTCGTCCTCAATACTCGACCTATTTCTATTCCCCCTTACCGTATGTCCCTAGCGGAGTTGAAGGAATAATTAAGGGACTGAGAAGGGATTTATTAGGCCTAGCCAATCACCTTGGGGTACACCGGTATTATTTGTGAAAAAGAAGGATGGATCCCTTAGGATGTGTATTGATTACCGGAAACTCAATAGGGCACTATCAAGAATAACTATCCTTTTCCAAGGATTGATGATTTTTTTACCAATTGCAAAGGTTAGTCATTTCTCTAAGATTGATCTTCGGTCAGGTATCATCAAGTTAAAGTGAAGGAGTATGATATTGCCAAGACGGCCTTCCAAAATAGATATGGACATTACAAATTTGTGGTGATGTCTTTTGGGTTGACCAATGCACTGACCATCTTTATGGACCTAAGGAATAGGGTCTTCAAACCCTACCTTGATTAATTTGTTGTGGTCTTCATTGGTGACCTTTTGATCTGTTCTCCTAGTGAGGAGGAGTATAAGGCTCATTTGATAGTTGTGTTGCAAAGATTGAGGGAGGAGAAATTGTATGCTAAATATGAATTGTGAATTTTAGTTGAAGGAGGTTGCTTTCCTAGGGCAGTACCTTGTCATTTCACTTTGGAACAATTTTCAGCTTTCCTAAAGACTTTCTTTTACTCTTTACTTCACTTCACAAGGCAGCCAATAAAACCCTCTAGGGTTCTTGAAAGAAACCTGAATCTTGAAGGCTAAGGTGAGTGGAAATATATATGTATTTGGTACACTTATCCCATGAAAAACAAGAAGTATATGCTAGTTATGTTTGTGAACAAAGGTCGGACAGCATGTGTTTATAAAGTTGTTGCACACTTGCCTTTTTTTAGTGACTTCTCTATTGTTTTTAGGCTAGATTATGAAGAGAAGTTGATATTCTTAAGATGTTTTAAGTTATAGATATTAATCTAAGGTTGTTGCCCTAATTTTTTTCACTTAAAAACAAATTTTATTGTGCTATCTTAAGTGTTATTTTGATTAGAACTTGTTGGTGATGGATGGAAGGCTATTGCCTTATATCCTTCATGACTACTTTGGTACTGTATTAGGACTATTTTAAGGTTGTTTTTATGTATAGATGTGTTGAGGACAGTTTGGTTAAAGTCTGGATAGTTTTGTATTGTTGACCTCGAGATATAGGGAAATGGCATAATGTTGTGCTACCTGACTACATATCGTGTGGAGATGTGTGTACTGTGAATCATGGACTGTTTCTAGCATGTTACAGACCTAAACTATGTTGCATACACCATGTATATGGAATATGTAGTAGACACATATGCTTAGGGGTGGAAAGGTTAAAATAACATCGTTGGGTCGATGCTTATGGGTTGCTGCCTGAAGTATATTTTTTAAATTAGATTGGATTGACAAGA